>PJAB01001754.1:0-12417 GCA_002887195.1 Chrysochromulina parva | reverse complement strand
TGGCGCCCGGCTCGGGTATCTCAGCCGCGCGTACAGCTCGACCATCAGGAACAGAGTTCCTAATTAGGATCGGAGGGGCGGACGCGGCGGCCTGCGCTCGAGACGGCGCGGAGCCCTGTACTAGCTAGTTGCGTTGTAGTTGAACTTCCTAGACCTCGAGTTGCAAGTTGGCAGTTGGGTCTCTAGCACTAGAGCTGCGGGACGCCGCGGAGATCATGAAAGACGGCCGGATTAGTATGAAGTATCCGTGGCGCGTCTCGGAACACTCTGAACTCGTGAGCAGGTGTGCACCGAGGTTTCACGCGGTCGTGGACACTTCAGCGACTTGAGACTCGAGACTGAGACTCTCCGCACTCGGTTCGCCTCGTCTCCACTGGCTGTCTGTCCACGCTAGAGAAGTCCGCTAGTCTATTATTAATAAAATCAAGGGCGCCCTAGAATCTTAGAGTCTTCACGCACACACTTCTCGCATCAGTCGCATTACTTGTGTTCTGTAAGCACGACGGTCCCAAATGTCCAGGCTTGCCTTCTCTGTACCCAACAGCGCAACCTCGCCCGAACTCACCTATCATTGAAGAGACCCTTGACACGTGCTTGGGTCTCATCAAAGCGAAGCACAAAGACCGGCAATCTAAGACTTCCAAATTCAGCCCGTCGATGCGCACGCGTGTTGTGTTGCGCTGGCTGCTTTTTCTTCGTTTGATATGCTTGACGTGAAGGAAGCAGTTGCTGAAGTCTCCAACCCCGTATCGGATAATGAAGCGAGTCGCACTCGTGATGGTCGCGCCAAGGCTCGGCAGATGCGCAGTGACGTGAGGAAACGGCTCGCCAGGCAATTGAGTACACAGGCACGAGCCTGAGCACCTGACGTAGAAGTCCCCTGCGGAGGGGCGCCAGCTTTGTTCGTATAGGAGAGATCCTCTGAGAACAGCGCAGGTCACTCCCGGAAGCATGGCAGAGACGTTCAAGGTGAGTGGCTTTAGGGAGTCATCTGCCTCTGCGGTGGTGGAGAGGTATCCATATTTGGAAGCCTGACCTGAGCCACCTTCGTTTACTAGGCTCCAGCCGTTGGTGTGCACAGCGGGCAAGGAGCGAGCGTCCTCGGTGCACCACTCTTTTTCATCCACTCTGGTACTTGTTGTTTGCGGCAGTCTCGGCTGAAGGGTGCCCAAATGCATTCTCGTGGACGAGCACATGGCATCCACAGTGTGGCGGGCCACTAGCCGGGCCACAGCCTGTGCGAGCACCTCGGACCCCAGAGTGTTTGGGTGGATGCGATCTCTCGCATGAAGCGATAGGTTTCCCACCAGGGGAAGCAGTGTGCCGGAGAGCACGAGGTCGACGCCGAGATGTAAGGCCGACATCTTTAGAGCCGTCTCGCAAGAACCTGCCCGACCTCGTGCCGAGCTGCTCACAGAGCGCCACCCCACAACGACTATTGGAGCCCTGGGTGCAGCTCGGCGCACAGCGGCCACGATCTCCTCGAGCGCTTCGCTGATTCGCTGCATGGAATCCGCCTGAAGCGTCGGCTGGAACTCTAGCAGGACGACGTCGGCTCTGGAGACGAAGCGGTCTGTACAGGCCTTGAAGTACTCGGGTTTCACAGCTCGCCTAGCCCATATTTGCACGTTGAAACGCACGCCTGGGAAGCCGTCAAGCCAAGAGGCCAGTTGACTGCCCCAAGAGTGTTTGAAGCTGCACTCTGCTGGGTTGCTGTCTTCCGCCCCGCACCCTGCGCTGACTGAGCAGCCGAGGATTGCCACTCGAATGGCGCGCTCACCTTGTTTGGATATGGCATTTGTCCATTCCGAAGAGTCAACCACCATCGTGAGCGTTTGGTCGAGCTGTTCACTTCTCAATACATTTGATGTGTTGTTGTGCAGCATGCTCGACTGAAAGCTAAACTCTGAATTCGCAGTCCACACGCGTGTGTTCTGCGGCGATTCTTTAGCGTTTTGCATGCCCTGCCAAGCCTCGTCGATGCCGACGCAGCGCGGCGTCGAACCTATGGCCAGCCGCAACGGCACGCCCGCCATCCCTAGGAAATAGAGAATCTTGGACATGCTACATGTAACGGAGTTCTGGAAACATGCAATTTGTTTTTGTCGGACTTCAGGCGAGTGTGAAAGGGAGAGGTTACGATACACCATACATTGTACCTTAAAACGCTTTTTGAGCAACCATCGACGAGCGAATCGCTTCAACGTTTAGCGACCACGTTGTTACAACGCAGGCGCTAAAGGCGCTTCTTGTTCAGCGATTGTGGATTGAAAAGAGCAATTGAAAAAAGAGACTACGGTCTCTAGGTCTCTGCAAATTGGGTCTCTGAGGTGCCTCGCCGCGCGGCCCCGGCCGGCCCCCGAGCATCGTCGCCTGTGCGGCCCGGGCGGCGGTCGGCATCGGCGACGGATCTCGCGCCGGCGTCGGGCTCGAGCTCGCCGCCCGGGGCCCCGGGCCCGGCGGACCGGTCCACCGGACGGAACAATTGTATTTCGATTCAAGATCAGAAGATAAATCATGATCGTGGGTAGGTCAGTCTGTTCAAAGATGCCGTAATTATACAGTCAGCCCAAACGTACAAGGCGGCGCGCGGCCCTGGCAGCCGCACCCCCGCGGCGGGCCGTGCGGCCTCTCCCCAACTCCGACGTGTCTTAGTCTGCGGACGGTACGCACACAGCAGCCGCAAACCAGAGTCACACGCACACAGCGTCTTGTAGACGCGCGCACCGTACACGAACTGCCTCGTCGGATCCGCCGAGCCCAGCAGTCGCCCTATGCGAGCTGCGAGCGCTCATCGCATGAGATAGTAATCGTCCACCGCCAGCCTAGAGGTCGTGTCGACCATCTCATCGTCGCTGAACGCCCACGAGGAGCTGATGAGCGAATCCCACTCGTCGATGCTGTCGAAGCGCCCTCCGGCGCTCGTCTGCATCACGAACGCCTCCTCGAGCTGCTGCTGCGAGGCCGTCGAGCGCACGGCCTGGCGGACTGCTCGCTGGGCGGCGGTGTCGAGCTGCGTACGCAGAGTGGCTGGCTCTCCCAGGCCGCTGACTGTGATTGGGCGCGAGAGCGAGGCAAGGCCGCTGTCCGGTGACAAGCTGACCGAGGCGTAGAGCCCGGCGGCGGCGACGGACACGAGGTGGAGGAGCATTGGGTGCGTGGACAACTGGACTGTTTGGAAAAATCAAGGAACGTACACCCCTTTTGTGGCGATCTTCTCAGAGATCTTCTCGCTGAGATTATTCGAGAAGAGAACACTTTCGACCTCACCCTTCCCCGTCTCGTCTTTGCTGCACGCAGCCATCATCTCGTGTCATCGCAATTTTCACCTCCTGGAAGCACATCAGTTCACACACAAAAGACGATTGTGTACATTGGACGGCTTGGGGCTTGCTCGCGGGCTAGTGTTGTGCGACATGACACAAAAGCAGTTGGACCGGGGAAACTTGACTGTCTGACTGAATTGTCACTTGAACCAATCTACGAAGCCAATTCACACACATGACGCTCCGGAAGTGTCAACAGCCAGTTCACACACATCGATGTTCGGCTTACTCGTCGCTCTCGCCATGGCGTTCGTGCCATCGACGCCGCCGATGTTGGTGCGCCCAGCAGTTCGCGGCGTATCCATCACCGCCAACGAGCCAAGGAGGGACGACCCACGGTTGCTCAAGCCAACGGGCGACCCGCGGCTCTGGTGGCTCGATGAGCTGCTAGAGAACGCAGAGGAGCGCACGGTGCGAGAGAAGGCCAAGCGCGCCAACATCGAGAAGTGGGGTGCGATATTGCGCGAGGCTGACACATTCGACGAGGATACCGTCACGAGGAGCGATAGCCTGAAGATCAACAAGCGCGGCGAAATGATCCTGGTGGCGCTCTCAGCTCCCGTCTTGCTGGCTTTGCTTGCCCACGCGTATTTGTGACACCGCGGCGCCGCACCGAAGTTTTTTAGATGGTCAGCGCGACGCGGTAACTCTGTGTAGGTGCTATACGGTAATACTCGAGTTCACACCATATCCACACCAACTCGCAGAGATAGGTAAAGTGTGTCAAAAGTCGGTACCGGCTACCGCCGGTTCGTCCGATTACGGATATACGGATCGTCCATTACGGATCGTCGATTCCAGCGTTTACGCGGTCCCGGGGTTGCATATACGCAGAAACCTGTGTATACGCGAGGGGGTGCGTATACGCACCCGCTGTGTATACGCACCTACCGCTCGCGTAAACGCACCCAGCGCCCGCGCAAACGCACCCACCCGCGTATACGCACGTACCTGCGTATACGCACCCACCGCGCCGCGTACAAGCACGTACGCCGGGACGCGACGAACGTCATGCTATCACTGGGGCATGACGCCCTCGTATGTTGCGCTCGAGATTCCACCACGATGCGATACACGCTCGCACGTGGGCAGCCGCTCTCCGCGCGCCAGAGACTCGACGATGGCCAGTGCTTCGGGATCTTTCGAAAGCGCCGTGTTGGTCAAAGGCACAATGCCCGCGCTCACGCTGTACGAAAAGGCCCGCGCGCTGGCCGCGCTGATGGTGGCGGCAAAGTGCTTGAACTTGTACACGTTCAGGTGCACGACCGCAAACTCGCTCTCGATGCAATGTGTGCGCGGCGAGCCGGCCGTGCCGTGAGACTGCGACAGGACGAGGCGGCCGCTGTCCGCCAGCCACAGCATCCGTCGCTCCAAGTGAGCCGGAACGGGCCGTCGTCCCGACTTTCGATCCGTGAGCTGACCAACCACGAGGGCCACCCGTGCGGGTGCGACCTTCATCACCTCGAATGGGAACAAGCGCTCGTCCCATTGGAGACACCTCGGGTCGAGCGCCATCCGCGACCACGTCGCACTCGCCCTGTAGAGCGTCCTCGTCCAGTTGTTGTTGGCAAAGACGCTGAGCTGGCCGGCCCAGACCGTCTTCGTCATCGGATAGCACAGGTCGTCCGTGCGAAACGTGATCACGTCGTGCTCGAGCACTTGCGGCGTCAGAAAATGGCTCAGCCTGCCGTAGACCACGTCGATGTCGCCAAACGCCCAGTGCGAGTACGACTGCAGATAGTGCCGAAAGACCTGGCCGATCACGGGTCTGTGCCGAACGAGTGCACCGCGCGCAGGTCAGCACACGAAGCGTCTGCGATGCGGAGGCAGACCATGCCGCCATGGCGGCGTGGGCTCGGGAGCACACATGGCATGGCATGGCGCACTTGAAATCCTTGACCTTGTCATCGTTGAGCTCCACACGGACCCGAAGCCGTCGCTGGTACAGCGCCGTCATGTTAGGCACTAGGATGGAGCGCACATTGCGAGGGAGAGCTAGCAATCCCGCACGCACATAGAACTCAGACGGGTCGTAGTCGAGACCGTGCATGAGAAGAAAGTCGGCAACGTCAGCATTCATGGCTGCCGACGCTACCCAAAATGGCCAAGACGGAGGCAGAGTCGCCAGACCAAAAGCCGTGCACGGCGCACCGAAGGCTTGGGCCTCGTACGAGCGTGAGATCGTCTCGCACGACGAGCGTACGCTACCAGTCTTGACCCAAGGTATGACCAACCCTAGGCGCAACGTCCTGGGCTCCGCGGGCGCCTCACCCTTCAAGGGCAGCAGTCCTCGCGCTTGCCGCTGGAAGACGTGCGCACCGCGCGCGTAGAAGGCTGCGCGGCTGTTGGAGCGATTGTCGTGGCAAGGAGGAGGATATATTGGTGGAAATTCCGACAACGTGCCGGCAGGTAGTAGACGCGTTAGAGTGTGCGGCGCCATGCCTCGTTTGGGTATGGTCGCGCCGCGTTGGCTCGTGAAAGACTTTTGGAAAAGTCGCCGCTCGGGGAGCACGATGTGCGCGTCGTCCAGGCTTTTCGTTCGAAAAAACCGGGTTCACACGAGTCAACACGCCGCGGGCGGCGGCGCGTGAATGATGATCAATCTGGCGCGTGAATGATGATCAATCTTCAATGAATCGATGACGAACCAATTCAGAAAATTGCAAAATTCTCGACCGGGAATCAAGGGAATCTCAATCTGCACTTCAATAAACTGCGAACACCGTACACGCTTCGTATGCCTGGGGGAGACCCCCTCGCCACGTGTACGCTGCCAGTTGGCGTTGTTACTTACTTACTTACTTCCTTCAATAAACTGCACCGAATGGTTTCAAGAACTGCAGTGGAGTTCCGCCCCATCACCCTCGAGCAGCGGCGCTGGGTACGGCAGCAGCAGCGCACTCAAGAGCCGAGGCGGCGGCTGGGCTAGCTGCGCCTCGCTCGGCGTGCATGCATCTTCCACACGGCCATGCGCCCAGAACGGCGCCCGCTTCGGTGCCCACGGCGCCCAACGGCCAAGGGTCCACCGAGAGCGCCGTACCGGTACGCACGTCCCGTCACTGCGCACCTGCACCGAACGCCCCTTGTACTCAAGCCACGTGGCAGGCGTGCGCAGGGCCGGAGGCAGCCGTGTGAGTGTGAACTCCAATCGAATGCCCAGGGTACGCGCCGTCGTGAGCACGCGCCGCACCTGTGCGGACATGGCGCAGCTCAGGAGAGGGGGCGCCGTCGTCGTGGGCGAGGGAGGGAGTCTGGAGGGGTACGCGCCGTCGTGGGCGAGGGGGGAGCCTAGAGGGGTACGCGCCGTCGTGGGCGCCCGATGCGCTCACCTCGAAGGCGGGCATCGCAACGGGCCACGCGGGGATAGAGACGGAGTGGCCCGCGGCATCAAGGGACGCCATGCGCCCTGGTGAGTAGTACGCGGAGAGTTGCTTGCCTGTGGAAGGACGCACTCAGGCTGATGAAGCATGCCATCAAGAGGAGAGGTCTGATGAAGCATGCCATCAAGAGGGGAGAGACGCACTCTGACGCACTCTGACGCAATCAGACACGCGCAATCAGAAACACGCAGTCGCACTCAGGTGCACTCAGAGCAGCGTACCGCTGTGCCCGGCAGCACGCAGCAGCTCCGACGCGGCTGGGGATGGCTCCACCTGTGGGGAAGAGGCGGAGGCGCCGTGGTGAGCACTTGCATGCAGCAGCTCCGACGCGGCTGGGGATGGCTCCACCTGCACCCACGCGTTGAGTGACTCAAGCCCGCCAGTGCCAGCCCCAACGCCCGCCCTCGCAATCTGGGCCGAGCTCGACATATCTCGCGCCAGATCTCGCGCCATCTCGACGCGCACAAGCCCGCCGCCGAACCAGTCGCCCAGAGCGCCCCCCGACTCGGCAAACCAATCCTGCAAAAAAGGGAGGAGGAGTGGCGCCGTGGTGGGCACTTGCATGCAGGGAGCACTCTCTTGCAAACCAATCCTGCAAGGGGGGCATCAGTGAGCAATCAGTGGAATCAGTAAGCAATCAGGGAGCAATCAGTGGAATCAGTGAGCTATCAGTGAGCAATCAGTGAGCAATCTGTGAATGATTGATTGAAATCAGTCAGCACTCAGTGGCACTCAGAGGCACTCGAGGGCACCTGCAAGAGGCCAGTCGGGACGAGGAGATGGTTGCTGCCCCCCCAGTGCTTCAGGTTCGCGTACCTGTGGGGCGCAGGCGCCGTGGTGAGCACTCGAAAGGCAATCAGAGGCAATCAGAGGCAATCAGAGGTAATCAGAGGCAATCAGACGCAATCAGAGGCACTCAGTGGGAGAGAGATGGACTAAAAGCATCGCCAGCGGCACTCATCAGCACTCAATCGTAATCAGTGGCACTCCGCCATCAGTGGCAATCAGTGGCAATCAGTGGGAGAGAGATGGACTAAAAGCATCGCCAGCGGCACTCATCAGCACTCAATCGTAATCAGTGGCACTCCGCCATCAGTGGCAGCAGCCGTTACATCGAGCTCGAGCCCATCGCAGGGGCAATCAGGGGCAATCAGTGGGAGCAGCCGTTACATCGAGCTCGAGCCCATATGCAGCAACCCGAGCACCGGCAGCGCGAAGGCGTACAGTGCCGTCGCGTAGCTCGCAGCATGCATCAGCCGTCGGGCTCCCAAATTAGGGTCTGCTTCCAGATTAGGGTCGGCTGCCAGCGGCGGTGAGGGCCGTTGCATGCGGTGGGGTGCCATGCGGCCGCGGAGGAGCGCCACCCGGTCCAAATTAGGCAAGAAAGCCATCCGCTCCAAATTAGGCACGAGCGCCGTTATGAGCACCGCACCGATCGCAGCGAACGCCCCGAAGGTTGCACTGGGCACCAACGCGCTCGAGACAGCGCCCGCGATCACGCCGGCGCGCGAGAAGAGCTGAACGCTCGCCGCCTGCTCCAAATCCGGGATTAGGGCAATTAGGGCAATTAGGGCAATTAGGGCAATTAGGGCAATTAGGGCAATTAGGGCAATTAGGGCAATCAGGACAATCAGGGCAATCAGGGATCAGGCCGCGAGATCCTGCCTGCTCCAGATCCGGCAGCGCGAGGAGCAGCCGGCATGCACACGACACCGAGAAGCCGCCCGCGTAGTTGGGCGCGGGCGTGAGGAGGACGAGAGCGTGGAACGCGAGCGCGAGCGCGACGCCCAAAGTGGGGATGAAGAGGAGCAGCAAGGGGATGAGCGACTCGACGACGAGGCCGAGCACGGGGGCCACCGCACCTAATTAGGGCAATTAGGGCAATCAGGGCAATCAGGGCAATTCGGGCCGAGCACGGGGGCCACCGCACCTGTGCTCAGGAGGGAGGAGGGGCGGCGCCGTGGTGGGCACTTGCATGCAGGGAGCCCTCTCTTGCATGCAGGGTGCCTTACCGACGAGGGGTGCGATGGACGTCGCGAGGCCGCGGGGCGCGTAGGCGGCGAGCTGCTGGATCAGGATGACGGTCGCGCACGACGTCGACGGCGAGAGGAAGCTCGTATTCAGCTTCCAGAATGCCGCGCTCGCGTAGAGGACGATGAGTTGCATGCGCGCGGCTGCGCAGAATGCCGAGCCGAAGCGCTGGGGCGGGCAGAGCAGCCACGCGGCAACGAGCGCAGCCTCGTTCAGAGACGCCCACCACTCGTGGTCCCAGACGAACGGCAGGCGAGCGGCGAAGAGAAGGAGCTTGCAGAGGTGCGCCGCGACAAGGTTGCGCGGAGTCGGCCGAAGGCCCGCGAGCACGGCGGCGGGAAGGAGAACCAGGTCACCATAGCCGAGCGGCCGGCTGTCAACCGCGCCCTGAGCACCGAGAAGTGCTGCATCTACGGCCGGCACGCACACGTACACCGCCCACATTCGGGCGTACGCCGCGAGTGCGCCCGAGCCAGCTGAGCCAGGACTGGACAGCGACGATGGCTGCCTCTCTGAGGCACCGGCCGATGCGAACTGAAAAGAGCCATTGGGCAGTGCAACCCACTCCTCGTAGTCGTCCTCGTCGTCGTCGTCGTCAGAACGGGGAGCGCTCGAGCGGGCGTCACGCGCCAGCGGGCGTCTCATCGGACCAGGATTCCAGTGACTCTTCCATCCGAAATCTTTGTTCATTATGAATAGGTTCATTATGAAATCTTTGTTCATGATCATTGGCTGTGAACTTGAGACGATGAATTTTTTGCCGCTCACGATTCGGCTCTTTCTCCGCTCTCGCACCCGCATGTTTCGAACGGATGACGGCAACCTGTGTTAAGATCCATTGCACGAAAACGGTCGTCATTGAGGGCCATAAATATGCCGTCGACCGGTCGGCTGCTGCGCGTGATGCAATTGGCATGTCAGGTGTCCTTTGTCGCGCCGTGGTGCTGTCGAGCCTGTGGCAGATGCATGTGCGATGCATACGGCGTTTGCGAGGCAGCCACCGGCCCAAGCTCCGCGGCAGAGAGGACAAATGCTACGAGAAGACTACACATGCTACCGCCGCTCGCTCACTGGTCCGTCGACGAAGTGGCGGCATTCGTCGATTCGCTCTCGGAGACGGGGGCACGCAACACCTGCATGTCTGGTTGCAAGACGCCCGGACTCTTCAACGATTCCGCCGTACGCTTCAAGGCGCTCGGCATCAACGGGACGATGCTCCACGAGCGCCTGCAGCAACAGGTCGCGCTCGAGGCGACGCTACGAAGCCCGAACACGAGCGTCGACATCAAAGGGAATGGGAGCGCGCTGCGCGCTGAGCTGGCTTTCGGGCTCATCTCCCCCGTCGAGGACGCCGTTCGCGTCGCTCTGCCATTCTTCAACCGTCTCCACATGGCGGTTCGGGCGGCCGTCGAGAATGGCGGCCAGCAGCACCCAGCGCAGGGCGGATCCGCAGCTCCAGCCGGCGAGGGGATGAGCGGGACAAGGGCTCCAGTCAGGAGACGTGCCTTGGCCAGTTGGACGCGTCAATAGGCAATTGTCAATAGGAGCTCATTGATGATTGGATCTGTTGTACAGGACTCAGGACAGGGACGCGCGTTTTCTTTGGTGCGTGTAGTTCCGGTGACGTCCCGTCGGTATGTTAAACATGAAGGTGTGGCTTTCTAGTCTGGAGTCTTGTCGTTCCTGGCTTCTTGGTGTTCCTATGAAAACGGTCGCCGATCCTATGTCGGCCTCGCTCGGCGAACTCGCTGCCAATTCGGCCTTGCTCGACGTCCTCGCTGCCAATGTGGAGGACGGACTGCAGACAACGTCCAGGTCTTGCAAGCGGCCATGGCTCACCTTCAGCGTTCTCTCCATCATCGCGGTCACGCTGTTCGCGGCTGGCGGCCCAGTCGTCGTAGCGCTCGGCCAGCCGACCCACCGCCAACTGCGTATGCTATTTGCAGCATCTCCACCACCGCCTCCTCCTCCACCACCTCCTCCTCCGCCGCCGCTGTCCTCGCCACCGCCGCTGCCGTCGCCCTCGCCCAGCCATGCAGCCGCAGGCGCAGGAGCAGCAGCAGCAGCAACGGCAGCGGCGGCGGCGGCGGCGGCGGCGGCGGCCCGCGTGGTGGACGCCAAAGGGGCAACTGACCCGGGCGGCGCACCTCGCGTCGCCGAGAGCTCGCCGCTCATTCAGGCCATGATCGAGGCGGGCTTTTCGCGCACCCAGGTGCGACCTCTCTGATTGTATGGCCTGCTGATGGCCTGCTGATGGCATGTTGATGGCTTGCTGATTGCCACCGGGCTTTTCGCGCACCTCATCTGACGATATTGACGAAACTGGGCTCGTCGCGCACCCAGGCCGTCGCTGCGCTCTCGGCCGTGAACGCCACGAAGCAGGAGGACGTGCAGAAGGCGATAGAGTGGACACTCAAGCAAGACGCCGACAAGCACCTTGCCGAGGCTCAGGTGCGACCTCTCTGATTGCATGCTGATTGCATGCTGATTGCGGGCTGATTGCAGGCTGATTGCGTGCTGATTGCCACCTTGCCGAGGCTCAGGCCGAGCGCGTGGTGCATGCATACCCGAACATGGACTTTGACGGCTACGCGCTCGTGTGGGGCGATCGGCATCGGACGCGCACGCTCGACGAGTGCGGCGAGCGCTGCCTAAATTGGAAGCCTCAGAAGCCAAGCCTCTTTGCATGCAACGTGTTCGTCTTCTGCCCGCTGCCAAAGTGCTATGCGCCCGCGGCGCTGCCACCGGGCTCGATGACCGGCCAGGTGCGACCTCTCTGATTGCATGCTGATTGCGTGCTGATTGCGTGCTGATTGCGTGCTGATTGCGTGCTTGTTGCGTGTTGATTGCGTGCTGATTGCGTGCTTGTTGAGTGCTGATTGCGTGCTGACTGCCACTGGGCTCGATGATCGGCCCCAGTGCTGGCTCAAACACCAGGAGGACCCGAACAATCCTCAAGTGAACATGCGAGGCAACTACAGCGCGGCCTACCGGCAACGACATCCGGACGCACCGGCGGCGGTGCAGTGGCAGGCGGGGGTCGTCGTGCGCAAGGGCAGCGCGGTGGATTTATCCACGTGGTCCAGCCGCGCGAACTGGTGATGATTGATGCGCGCCACAGCGTCGGCAATTTGTGTGGAGCGATCGGTTCCGGTGAGCACAAGAGCAGCGAGGTGGCGATTTGTCGTAATAAACCGTGCGTGATCGTAAAAGTCGAAACCGTAACCGTTACGAGTCACTGGTTTAGCAGGGGTCGCGTACGGACTGCTCTTCCTCTTGCCATCCGGTGCCACCAAACGCGGACGCGGCCGCTGCAACACGAGAAGCGAACACGGAGCACCGTGAAATGGACCGACGAGGAGCGTGAGCGGTGAGAGCGATGACCCCGCGAGTAGAGCTTCGCGCCGCACCGCCGTCGCCGCACCGCCGTCGCCGTCGCCGCACCGCCGTTCGCCGCACCGCCGCACCGCGGCCGCACCGCCGTCCGCCGCACCGCCGTCCGCCATCGGCCATCGGCGCCGACCGCCCCGCTGCGCGCCGCGCCGTCGGCTCCCAGGTCATCGAGGATCGAGCGGCCCGACGGCCAGCGCGGCCGGCTGCGGAGCGAGGCCGCGCACCCGGCGAGCGAGCGAAGCAGCCGCGTCTTGCCGCTGCCCGTCGCGCCGACGATCATGAGGATG
>PJAB01001753.1:0-12417 GCA_002887195.1 Chrysochromulina parva | reverse complement strand
GGCGCACTTGAAGCCGACCGTCTCGTTCGGGCTGGGAAGGAAGTCGGATATGGGCTCCATGCCGTTCAAGTTCGGATTGAAGATGGTCGGGATCGACATCATCACGCGGAGCTCCGGCGGCGGAGCCGAGGGCACGTGCATCACTACACGATGAGCCGCCTCGTGCGTGCCTCGGCGTTCGCGCAACGCCGCCTTTGCCGCGTGGTTGCTAACGATCACGCGACTGCGCGCACACACATCCAGTCCGCGCGTGTCAGGGGCTGCTGATGGATGATTGCGAGGCGCGTGCTGGGCTCTGTACGCACTTGAGGATCGGAATGGGTTGGGGTGGTGCCCTTGTTGGCTGTGGCAGCTGCTCCTCGAGAGGAGTGACGGCCACTGTCCAGATGAGGTCTGCGGGCAGCGTGAGGCTCATGAGTGCGTCGAAAGGGCGCTAAACGGGGCGCATCGATCGTGGATTCCTACTGCGCGAGATTCCAAAAATAAGACCGATGTTTGATACCGATGTTTTCCAGAAATAGAATTCGGCGAAGACCTCGGCTCACCACGGCGGCTTGGACCGAAAACTTCGAACGAAGTTCAACGAAAGAAATAATTCCTCGCCTCGGTCGGAGGTAGGTCGGAGGGGAACAACGAGGCGACCCTCCGGCGTATTAATAAAACAATCGAACTCGATCTTGGACGCAAAAGATGTGTTTGAGCAGGTGATCCGCTCTCGCGAAGTTTTGAGCTTCCGGGAGGCAATCCGCTGTCCAAGGTTTTACCCCCCACTTTGGGAACTAACGTACGTCTATGCCGCTGTTAACGAGATCGGAGATGTCAAATTTGCTCATTTCATTTGTGTGCCAAATCGGCATATGAACATCCCCATTAGGCCATTTGGCCACTCTTTTGTAATCGCCTCAGCGCGGGGTGGAGGGCCGGGGCGGTGCGGAGGGCATCGGAGTCCCGAGTCGCGGGTGGGCAATTTTTAGGGTATGTTGCAAGTAACGATAACTGTACAAACTCGAAACTGGACAGAGCTATCCGCTTACCAATTTGCGGGACCCCTAAGGACCCCTGAATTGCGGTAGATGCTTTCATTGGTCGCGCGTGTCCGCTGGTTAGTTATTCATGTCTCACTCAGACGCTGACGTCTACATCCCCATCGGTTGCATGGTCCCTGAGACCTTGTATTCCGACGGATGACGCGCCTTGTACTCGACGGTCAACCGCTGGGAATCGGCACCTGGGGAATCGGCCACATACGGGGAAGGGGATGGGCTGGCATCCGCCTCAGGGGATGGGCTGGCGTCCGCCTCGGCGTTGAAGGCCTCAAAAGCATCCATATCTGCCACACCCTGCTCTGCCTTAGCCTTGGCTGCACCCTGCTCCGCCTTAGCCTTGGCTGCAGCCGCCTCCTCAGCTTTTTCCTCTGCCTTCTTTGCCAGCTTCTCCGCAGCCGCCTTGGCCTTTGCCTCATCCTCTGCCCCCTTCTTCGCAGCCGCTGCATCCTCATCGGAAAGCTCGGACTGGAACGCATAAGTCTCCTGAGCCGCCTCCGCCGCCTCCTCGGCCTCCTTTCTCTTCGCTGCCGCCGCCTCTGCCGCCTCCTCGGCCTCCGCCGCCTTGGCTGCCGTCTCCTCTGCCGTCTCCTCGGCCTCCGCCGCCTTGGCTGCCGCCGCCTCTGCCGCCTCCTTGGCTTCCGCCGCCTTGGCAGCTGCGGTCTCCTCGGCCTCCTTCGCCTTGGTTGCTGCCTCCTCCTCGGCCTCCTTGGCTTCCTCTGCCTTGGCTGCCGCCTTGGCTGCCGCCTCCTCAGCTTTCTTTGCCTCGAACGCATACTTGGCTTCCGCCGCCTCCGCCACCCCCTCCGCCTCGAACGCATACTTCGCCTCCGTCGCCTCCGCCGCCTCCGCCGCCTCCGCCGCCTCCGCAGCCTCCGCAGCCTTCTTGGACTCGGCTGCATGCTTCTCCTCCGCCGCCTTGGCTTTCGCCTCGGCTTCCGCCGCCTTGGCTGCCTCCGTCTCCTGCGCCTTGGCCTTCGCCTTGGCCTCATCCCTCGCCTTGGCAGTCGCTTCCTGAATCGTCTCATACCGGGCAAGGCCGCCCGGTAGGTGCGAGGCAAGATCCTCTGTGGCGGACTTGATGAGCGCCTGGTTGGAGTGGAAGATCGTATCAGCATCGACCTTCAAGTGCCGATCATACGTGAGAAGCCCGTTGCACTCAGTCTCGACGTCGGAGATCTCAGTGTACACGGCGGCAAAGAGTGCTGGGTACGTACCCCAATCCGCCACCATGCTCTGAAGCCCGAGGCTGTAGTTTGCATACAGCTCGCCGAGCTCGCTCTTGCCCTTGACGGTCGTGTACCCTTGGCACTTCCCCACAGCCCACTCGTGGCCGCTGAGCGCGTAGTCGATGCCCCCGTACTCGCCGAGCACAAGTGCACGATTCGGGTCGGCCCCCGAGATGTTCGCGTCATTCGCGAACTCGGGCCGTGAGTAATGATGCACATCCGTCATGTTTGCATGCATCCCGCCGACCCAATAGTCGAGACCTCGGCCGCCGGAGGCGTCGTTGATCAGACGCGTCGGGTCGAGTGCGCGTAGGGTGGCGATGGTGTGCTCGACCGTGCTCTCATCGACCACTTTGGTCGACCAAGTGCCTTCGTCACTGAGGAAGGAGGGCCATCGGATCCTTGGAGCTTTCGCATCTGCACCCGCATCTGCATGCATCCGCACGGAATCCGCACCATCCGGCGTGCCTGGCATGTCCGGCGTGTCGACCACACGCTTCTCTCCATATCGCGATCCGTGGGGCGGCTCCGGTCTTGCCCCGAGCGTCACACCACCCTGATCGTTGCCAGCCAAGGGTGTGGCCGCTGGCTGACCCCATCCCTCGTTGTACGTCACCCAGAGCACGATCGATGGGTGCGAGCGACGGGCCTTGACATCACGGATCATCTCGTCCAGCCATGCCTCGTACACAGGCGAGCCGAGACCGGCCGCGTCGTGCTTCGAGGGCACGTCTTGCCACACGAGCAGGCCGAGCTGGTCACAGTGCCAGTACCAGCGACGCGTCTCCATCTTGATGTGCTTGCGAATCATGTTGAACCCAAGCGTCTTGTGGGCTTGCACGTCCGATCGCAGCGCCTCGTCGGTGGGCGCCGTGTATTGGCTCTCGGGCCAGAAGCCCTGATCGAGCGTACCGATCATGAAGATGGGAGCACCGTTGAGCAGCGGCACCGCGCGCCCGTCTGTTGAGTGACCCATCGAAATCGCGCGCAGGCCAAAGTACGAGCCTGCTGAATCGATCTCAGTGGGCCCTTGGGGATGATCGTGCATCTGCACGAGCTTCAGTGTCAGCCCGTACAGGTGAGGGGACGTCGGCGACCACAAGTCGAGTGGTTCTGGCACTTGGATGTCCACAGACACCACCGCCGCGTTCGCAGGCACCGCCTTGGTCACGATGACTGCGCTGTTGCACGACGCTGTGGTGCCAAGGGTGCACGGCACCGAGGTCGTGACGCTCACCTCGAGCGTCAGGCCTGGCGGTAGCACTGTGAGCCACAAGCTCGTGTTCAGACCTGCCGCCAGCGCTGCGCCACTGCTCACCTCAACCTCCAGATGAACCACGCCGCTGGTTGGGTCTGTCGTGGTGAGGATGTCGGCAATGTGCGCGGCGGAGGGCACGCACTCGGTCCACACCGTACCCCACAGCCCCGACGTTGACGTGTAGAAAATCCCCTCGGGCTCATCGAAAGCGTACGCGGCTTGCTTGCCCGTGGCCTGCGTTGCGGCGGTCGTGTCGCAGATGCCCACGATGAGCTCGTGCTGCCCTCGTACGCCAGTGACGCCGCGGGAGAAGAGCGCCGCGCTCGCGTCGAAAAAGAAGGGATCGTAGCCGCCCGAATGCACCCCGAGGTGCTGCCCGTTGAGGTACACGGTCGTGTTGTAGTCGGAGGCCTCAAAGTGAAGCAAGACGATGTCCGAGACCGAGCATCCGGCTGGTCCGAAGCTGCCGAGGTCCAGAACAAGGCGATACCACGCGTAGCCGCTGTCGGTCATGCGGTGGACTCCGCCGAGCATACTCTCGATCGGGTAAGGAACTAGAATGGAGCTGTCGAGCTCCTTGCCGAATGGTGGGTCGGCCAGCGAGGCGGGCGTTGTGTCAATCTGCCACAAGCCATTCAGGCTGCGCCAGGAGGCATCGCCGCGCACGAGCATAGGACGGGGATAGGCGGCGTCCTCGGGCACGCCTTTTGATCCCCAAGTCGTTGTCAAATTCGAGTCAAACGCCAGCAGAGCGAGAGCCACTGCGATCAATGGCATGGGTTTTTGTGTTGCCAAAAAAGGCTCTTCACTTTTGCCTCTCACCCAAAAAGGGACTTCATGTCTCACGGTCGAACCATCGCCGTCGCGGCGACAGCTCTGCTGCTCTGCGCTTACGAGCTTTTTGCCGACGAGCTTGGATCCGGCACACCGATCCGCAGTCTCGCGCAGAAGCACTGGTGGAAAAGGAAGCACTGGAGGCGCGAGCACGAGGATTTCGAGGCCTTTCTCCAGCAGGACTTTGAGGCGCAGGAGCTCGCGAACGCGCTGCAGCCGTCCGAAGACGTGGACGAGCGCATCGCACAGCTCCAGCACGTAAAGGGACCCCACAAGGTCGATGCCGCCAAGGTCGATGCCAAGGTCGATGCCAAGGTCGAATTCCGGGCTGGATGGCTGCCGCCCGGATCTTTGAGTCCGCCCATGGGCTGGCGAAGCTGGAATAAGTTCGAGCTCGAGATCTCGCAGGATCTGATCCAGGCGCAGGTGGATGGCCTCGTGCGCATACGACCTGGCAATAGCCACTCGCTGCGCGATGTTGGGTACACGTCGATCGGCGTCGACGATGGCTGGCAAGTGTGCCACGACCGAGGCTACCACGATGAGAGCACCGGGTACCCCTTGGTCAACACCACACTATTCCCGGATCTGGGCGCGATGACGGCATACGGCCACGAACGTGGTGTGAAGATGGGCTGGTACCACAACAATTGCGCATGCAACGGAGCTGCCGACCGCGACCGTTACAAGGTTGACGCTCTCGCGACGGCCCGTTACGGATTCGATGCCATCAAGGTCGACTCTTGCGGCCCCATGACCAACATCACGGCGTGGAGAGTGGCGCTCGACGAGGCCGCTGTGATCGCTGGCGGCGGCAAGCGGATTGGGCTCGAAGATTGCCGAAACTATGGCTACACGGACGATGTGAAACAAGGGCAGGGGTTCTGCGAGTTCGAAATGTTCCGCTCGACGGAGGATGCGGCTCCCGACTTTGCGTCGGTAATGAACAATCTGCTCACCAACAGCCGACTGCCTGGTGGGGACGACCTTTTGCATGGTGGGCTGCCGTGGTCGCGTCCCGGCTGCTGGAGCTACCCAGACATGCTCATGATCATCGGGTCAGGGGAGTGCTCGCAGAACCTTCCCCCAGATTCGTGTGGCGCCGACTCCGGTGGAGTACGGCGCGCTGGCGGACTCAACGTGAACGAGTCGCGCGCCCACTTCGGCGCGTGGTGCATCGTCTCGTCGCCTCTCATCCTCGCGCACGACTTGTCCGATGAGGTCGCTTACGCTGCCGCGTACCCCATCATCTCGAATACCTCGCCATTCGAGTGAACCAGGTGTACGCGGGTGACGCAGGGCGCCTCATCGTGACGAGTCCCGCCGACGAGGCGTTCAGGGAAACCGTCTACCACGGCGCACGCTGCGAATGCGCCTATGCGGGGACGGAGATGCCGCGGTGGACTGTGTGGGCGAAGCGGATGGATGCTGTGGGCAATGAGGTCGCAGCCCTAGCCATCAACCTCTCTGACAAGCCTATCCCCGGCGGCACCATTGCCGTCAACGTGGCTGACCTCTTCGGCCTCAACGGCGCCGAAACGTACGCACACGAGTGCGACGTGTGGAGTGGCGGGTGCACCACAGAACCTCTCGATCCAGAGGAGCCTGAGGTACCGTTACCCTGGGACCCTGCAACATGGAACCACCCGCCAGGCATGCAGGCGCAGCAGCAGGCGCCGCAGCCACAGCCGCAGCCCCCGCCGACGCATCCGCAGCCGCAGCCGCAGCCGCAGCCGCAGCCGCAGCCGCAGCCGCAGCCGCCGCAGCAGCAGCCGCAACAGCCGCCGCCGCAGCAGCAGCCGCGGCAGCCGCAGCAGCCGCAGCCGCCGCTGCAGCAGCAGCAGCCGCCGTCGCAGCAACAGCCGCAGCAGCCGCAACAGCCTCAACGGCAGCCGCAGCCGCAGCCGCCGCAGCAGCAACGCGTGTGGCAAGTTCCGGAGCTAGCAGCGCACTCGAGCTACTTTGTCGTGCTCAGGAAGTGAGGCCGCGGTGGACTACGAGCGGCAGCCGGATCGATTGAGGCTGTGGAAGGCGAAGAGCCATGCGAAGAGCGCGGCGTGCACAGCGTGCGGCGCGTGGCGTGCATGCTGCGACGATCGCCCGGATCCGTCTCCCGTGCATGTGCACGGCAGGTCCAGGTGCAGACTGTGAGAAGTGAGGTGAGACTTTCGCGTAGAGCGAGGTGAATTAGAGCGGGGGCGGAGAGAGATGTGTCATAGTCGTGTCTTATCGTGTCAGCCGCTCGGTGTGTTGCTGTTGGACCGGAGCCAAAAGAAGCTATACAGCCGGAGCTGTACACACAGGCGTCACAGGTAGTCACAGGACACAGCCGCCCAACAGCCGCCCGCACACGGCGTGGGCCGTTCCGAACTCGGAACTGACCCGCACCGCCGCGCAGTTTTCCGTTTTCCCCCTCACGCCTCAGGCTTTCTCTGCGGTGCGTCCGCGATCCTCCGATCGGCAAGGGAACCGTTTTTTAGTAATTTACATGCGGGACCGCCACACGGTCCTCGCAAGGGCTTTACTGTAGTCTGTACCTACTCGCAGTTTCCACCCCACGCGTGCCAGCATCTCCAGTAGGAAGCCGGGATCTAGCGGGGGGACCTGGCGCAGCTGGTCGAATTGGGCACGGGTCGAATCGGAGTCCCAATTGCGATTTGGTTGGATGATTTAGTTTACTCTTGGGCGAGTTGGCTTGATCTCGACATAATCCCGCACCATCAGCGATCAGTGACCGCCCCGCTCAGCCGATCCACCGAGAACGTGTAGATCGTCGTGTGCATGTACGTCTCTCCGGGTCGTAGCACAGGCGACGGGAAGCCGCCGCGATCCGCGGTCGGAAGATGATGGATGGCGTCGGGAAAGTTCTGAGTCTCGAGGCACACTCCCGCGTACTTTGGGTAGCGTGCGCCGCCCTTTCCAGCGAGCGATCCGTCGAGAAAGTTGGACGTGTAGAGCTGCACGCCGGGCGCGTTGGTGGCGATGGCCATGCTGCGTCCCGAGGCTGGATCGCGTAGCGTGATCGCCGGGCGAGGCGTCCTGGGCCACCACTGCGTACCTGGCTTGGTGAGCGCCGCTGGCCCCCGACCGTGCAGCACGAAGCAGTGATCAAATCCGGCCGTCCAACCCGGCCCATCGACGTTCGAAATGCGTGCGCCGAGCTCCGCCGTGCTCGTGAAGTCGAAGGCCGTGCCACGCACCGGGGCGAGCTGACCCGTGGGGATGCGGTGCGCGTCGATGGGCAGCATGTGCGTCGAGCGAGGCATGGTCAGCTCGTGACCGAGGACCTCGCCGGAGGCGTGGCCGCCCAGGTTGAAATAGGAGTGCTGTGCACACGCAGAGGCCGAGGCACGCACGCGGAGCACTCGGAGGCACACTCGGGGGCGCACTCAGAAACCGGGTCGACGCCATGTGCATGCGATGTGCATGCTCATGGCAAGGAGCACAGAATGAGCGCGCAACACCTGCGCAAGGTTGATGATCGTGGGTGCGTCTGTGGTGGCTCGGATAGTTTGGATGAGTTCGTCGGCGTCCGTGAGCGTGTATGTGACCTCCACGTCGAGTGTGCCTGGGTAGCCCTCTTCGCCCGCGGCACTTTGGTACCGCATGCTGATCTCATCGCCGCGGCGGCACTTGGCACCTTGTCTCCGCTCGGAAGCACACGGAGCGACACGCGCAGCGTTCCATCGAACCTTGTCAAAGCCACGCCTGCCGCCATGCAGCGAACCCGGCATGCCACGCTCATTCGTGGCGAGCCGGTACGTCGCGCTGTCCAGCTCAAAAGATGCGTTGGCAATGCGATTGGCCACGCGCCCCACGATCGCGCCGAAATATGGCGAACGTCCATCGGAGTAGGCGACTTCCTCATCAAAGCCGAGCACGACGTCTGCAAACTTGCCGTTGCGATCAGGGAGCAGAAGCTTCTGGATCGAGGCGCCCGTGCGCAGCAAGTGCACCTCAATGCCACGCCGGTTGCGCAGCACGAGGTTTCTCGATCCCTCCGTTTGTTCTGCGAGGCTCTGGGCTGCTCTGCGCGCTAGCGACGCCCTGCCGACCGCCTTGCCGGCGATCACGGCCAGCCAGCAGATGAGCAAGATTCCGATCCCGCCGATATAGGCCCAGCAGCGTGTGCGCACATGCGATGCATGGCGGCCAGAGGTTCCCATGCCTGCTGCTGTGAAACACACAACGCGCACGCTCTCCGGGCCCCCAGGAGCGGCGACTGGGGAATTCATTTCCGAAAGATTGCACAATTGGCTCGAACTTTTTCAAAGGTTTGATGCGTCCGCCCCACCTGACGAAATCGTAATGAAGGAGTCAATTTCGGCCACGCGTCCCCATCAGGAGCTCTGCCGCGACGGCGAGACGCGCTCTGACGTCGGCGGCGGCTGCTGCGGAGCAGCGATCGATTCTGGCTGCAGCGGCTCGCAACCATGCCGCCGCGACGTACACTTCTGGCCATTGCGACGCTCCTCCGTCGCGGCCTGTCGAGTGGGGTGGGTGGCGTGGGTGCGGTCGTGGAGTCGAAGCTGACCCTCGATAACATCAATCCGGCTGTGCTGGTAACGCAATATGCGGTGCGCGGCGAGCTCGTACAGCGTGCCTCTGCAATCCAGGAGTCAAATTTCGCCGAGAAGCCGTATCGCAAGCTGCTCGAGTGCAACATTGGCAACCCGCAGGCGGTCGGCCAGTCGCCTTTGACGTTCAATCGACAGGTTCTCTCGTTGCTCTGCTACCCCGAGTTAGCCAGAAACCCGGCTGCTGCGGCACTCTTTGAGCCCGATGCAATATTACGCGCCAAGGAGTACCTTCAAGCGATCCCAAACGGGCTCGGCGCGTACAGCGAGAGCCAGGGCTTTGCCATCGTGCGGCAGCAGGTTGCCAACTTCATCACGAAGCGCGACGCGGGCGTGCCAGCCTACAAGGAGAACATCTTCCTGACGGACGGCGCCTCGAAGGGCGTCGAGAAAATGCTGAGCCTGATCCTGCGCGGGCGGACCGATGGGGTGCTCGTGCCGATCCCGCAGTACCCGTTGTACTCGGCGACGCTCGCGCTGGCCGAGGCGCACCTGCTTGGGTACGAGCTCGTCGAGGAGGAGGGCTGGCGATTGTCCGTCGACGTGCTCGAGGAGAAGTTGGCGGCGGCGAAGGCGAATGGCATCCACACGCGGGGGCTGGTGGTGATCAACCCGGGCAACCCAACGGGCAACTCGCTGCCGCTCGAGAACATGAAGGAGGTGCTGCGCTTTTGCGGCAAGCACGGCCTCATCCTCATGGCAGACGAGGTGTACCAGGAGAACGTCTGGCTCGAGTCGCGCCCTTTCCACTCGTTCAAAAAGGTGCTGCACACGATGGCCGATGCGCCCAAGGTGCAGCTCGTCTCGTTCCACAGCACGTCCAAGGGCTTCCTCGGAGAGTGCGGCATGCGCGGCGGCTACTTCGAGCTCTGCAACTTCGACCCGGAGGTACTGCCGCCCCGCCCGATACAGCGCTTCACCCGCCCGCCCCGCACGCGCTCGTCGCCCACCACAGCGCCTATTGTCCATTGGCGCGCTCCGGTCCAACAGCCCCCCCCCCCACGCACGCTCACCCACGCACACGCCACCACGCCACCCACACGCCACCCACACGCCACCAACACGCCACCCTGGGCTCCGCCCCAAACCGCGCGCAGGTGGTCCAGCAGCTGCTCAAGCTCGTCTCCATTGGGCTGTGCTCCAACACGCTCGGCCAGATCGCGACCGGCTTGATGGTCCAACCGCCCGCGCTCGGGGAGCCATCCTACGCACGGTACAGCGCTGAGAAGGAGGCCATTTTAACCTCGATGCGTCGGCGTGCGCTCAAGCTTGTCGACGGGCTGAATGCAATGGAGGGGGTCACGTGCAACGCGCCCGAGGGCGCCATGTACGCCTTCCCCTCCATCACGCTCCCTCCCAAAGCGATCGCGGCCGCGGAGGCGGCTGGCAAGGTGCCCGACACCTTTTACGCTCTGGCGCTCCTCGAGGCTACCGGTATCGTGGTGGTGCCTGGCTCGGGCTTTGGGCAGAAGCAGGGCACGTGGCACTTCCGGACGACTTTCCTGCCGCCCGAGAAGGATATGGAAGGCGTGATCACGCGCATGGGCGAGTTCCACAAGGGATTCATGGCGAAGTATTCATGAGAGAGGCGCGGAGGGAGGACTTTGATGTCTCGAAGGTGGACACTCGAGAGTCGACACGTCCACGGGCGGAACAGTGCGTGCATGTGGCTGACACTGAACCTCACCATGTAGGGAAGGGGTGGGAGTACATCGGTCAGCCCAAAACTTGAGAACGATACTTGCCAAAAGAAGAAAGTCGTTCACCACGTGACGATGCCAGTGCCGCCTGCTCGCCCATCTTCAGCCAAAAAGCGCGCGGCCCGTCCAACCGAGGTGCCGTATGCAGCCTGGGCCGTCGGCATCGCTGTTCTTGCTGCGACCACCATGGCAATCTGTGCTCAGCCCATGGCTGCACAGGTGATGAAGGCGGCGATTGAGGCGGTCGTTTCCAACCGGCCATTGACGTACAAGCGTGGCCCTGCGACACCGCTGCACTTTGCAGCCCAGAGAGGCGAGCTCAAGACCGCTCGTGAATTGCTAGATACAGGCGCTGTCGTCGTTGATGCAGCGACCAATCTCGGTGCCACTCCGCTGCACGTGGCCGCCGAGCAGGGCCACCTCGCCATGGCCTCTCTGTTGCTTGAGGCGAAAGCCTCACATGCCGCTGTCACAGACGCAGGACTCCAACCGCTTCATTTCGCGGCAGAGAACGGCCACGGCCCCATCGTGCGGCTGCTCCTCGACCGCCGCGCGGCGGCCAGCGCCCAGACGAGCTCTGGGCACACTCCACTGCACGTATGCGCGGCGTCTCAGAAGGCCTCCCCAGCGATGCTGCTCAGTGCGGCGCGCGTGCTGCTGACGCACGCGGCGGGCGCGTTAGCATCCATCGACGCGCCCACGCTTCTGGGATTCACGGCATTGCACCTTGCAGCCCTCAAGGGCCACGAGGAGATGGTCCAGCTCCTGCTAGCCAGCGGCGCGAGTGCGGACGTTCCAACCGCAACAGGGCACACTGCGCTACACGTGGCGGCCGAGAAGGGCCAGTCGGGCGTAGTGGAGCTGCTGCTCGGGCGCGGCCGGGCGACGCTCGAGGCGAGGTCGCACATGGGACACACGCCGCTCAGCATAGCTCTCGATGCGGGTGCGTACGGCACCGCGCGGGAGCTCTTGCGCCGAGGGGCCGATCCGTCCACTTGCGATCACAGAGGCGTGACGCCCCTCCACCTTGCCGCGAGGCGAGGCGCGACCGAGATGGTCACCACCTTGCTGCGTGCGCATGTGCCGGTTGACGCACTCAATGCAGCCGGTCTCTCACCTCTCACGGTCGCCGTCTACGGAGCACACGGAGCCGGAGGCGCCCCCATCGCAGGCGGCACAATTAGGGCGGATGGCGCACCAACGGCGGACCCAAAGCTCACAAGCTTACTGGATCCGACGCCCCTGCTCATCGCCCTGCTTGACGCGGGCGCCTCCGCACATGCCCCGCACCCTTGGACGGGGCAGACAGCCTTGCATGCGGCCGCCTACCTGGGCCGCCTCTCCTGGATGGAGTTGATGCTCAAGCGTGCTCGCAGTGGTGGCATCAGTGGGCGTGGCGGCGAGGGCGGCGAGGGCGGCGAGGGCGGCGAGGGCGGTGAGGGCGGTGAGGGCGGCGCCGACTCGTCAGCCGGTTCGCCCTCGGACGCTCAGCACGACGCCGTTGATGAGTACCGCATGCACATCCAACGCGGCGATGGGCTGGAACAACGCGCAAGGACCACAGGGCGTCTGGCGCTCGCATCCCCGCGGCAACTCGCTCGTGTGCGTGCGGCAGCATGTGAGTGGGGCCTGATTACGCCTGCGAGTACGCCTGATTACGCCTGCGAGTACGCCTGCGAGTACGCCTGCGAGTACGCCTGCGAGTACGCCTGCGAGTACGCCTGCGAGTACGCCTGCGAGTACGCCTGCGAGTACGCCTGCGAGTACGCCTGCGAG
>PJAB01001752.1:0-12418 GCA_002887195.1 Chrysochromulina parva | reverse complement strand
CACATTCCTCTTTGCGAATGGCATCTCGCACGGCATCAACCTCGAGCACCAGCCGGTGCTGCAGTACCTGTACTACCTCGCAGACTTTCCGATTTCAGTCTCGCCGATCAGCAACGCTTGCCTCTTCCTGCCATATGCAAAGAACCCGTTCCCGATGATGTTCAAGCGTGGCTTGCGCGTGACGCTCACAACCGACGACCCCCTCCAGTTCCACATGAGCAACCAGCCCCTGCTCGAGGAGTACATCACGGCGAAGCACGCATGGAGTCTGACGATGACCGATTTGAGCGAGATCGCGCGCAATTCCGTCCTCATCTCGTCCGCACGTCATGAGCTTCGAGAGGAGCTCATCGGAGGACCGGACCCGTGCGATCGGTGCAACGTGCCCAAGCGGCGATTCGACTTCCGGCACGATGAGAGGGCGCGCAACTTTGTGATCATCGGCCTGCCTCCGCCCATGTACCCGGTCCATGGGCTGGAGCGCTCCTATCCATCGGAAAAGAGGTTGGATACAGATGAGGACAATCAGGCCTTCGGGAAGAAGCGAGCTCTGCAGAGGCTAAGCCCAGACGACAAGCGAGCAGAGATAGAAAGAGAGGTGCGGAGAGAAGTTGCCTGGCGCAAAGGCGACAAGGCGCCAGCTAAGAAGCGAGGTTTGTCGGCGAGCTTCTTCTCCTCGAAGACACTCCGCATGCATGTGCTCACCATGGCGTCATTCTCTCCCCACAGGTATGTTGGCAAGCTTCTTCTCTTCGAAGACACTGCGCGCCGCGGCGGCTACTCTCCGTTTCAAGCGAAGCTCCACGCGCGTTGCACCGTAGCCAGATTGAACGAGATTGAACGAGGTTGAACGAGGGTGGCTGGAGTTGGCGTGGAGCTAGCTTGGAGCTGGTTTGGAGCTGGAGCTGGTTTGAGCTCGCTTGGAGCTGGTTTGGGGCTGGTTTTGGGATCGTTTGGAGGCGAGCTCACGCGGGCTGGTCGAGGCTCAAAGGCGGAGACATCTCTGCGGGCGGCGGTGGTTAGCCTCCGTGCTCGCTCTCCTCCGCATCTGGGTCGAGATCTCCCTCGACCTCGCCGCATCTCCCTGCACCTCCCTCGCTCTCCTCCGCATCTGGGTCGAGATCTCCCTCGATCTCGCCGCATCTCCCTGCGCGGTGGTTAGCTGCCCCGTGCTTGGATTCGGACCATTCGCACCCGACGCAATGGCGGTCACGACGTGAGCGCCTGCGCGATCGAGGTGGTCGCTGGATCGACACGGGTCGGTGAGACTGAGAAAGCCGCGGCGACTTCCACTTGATGTACTGTATGGTGCTCGGACCTGGTGCCGGTTCGTGCCGCGACATCCGGCCACGAAAACTTTAAACCGTTCGCGTACGCACGCACGCTCTGAGGCATTGGCGGCGTGGCGCGTGGACCGTGTTAACCACGGTTCAGTTTAACTTCAGTAGCGTAGGATATTATTAGGGCCTTCAAATTAAATACGTGTATGTACTGCGAGTCAAATGATCATGTATACCACATCTGGCACTATTCTGAGCGACCGTTGCGCGACCGACGAGGCAAGAGCTTGAGACACGGCGTCACTCGAGACACGTCGCGAGCCGCGCTGCGCGTACCGCTTCGCCTTCGGTTCGACATCATGGATCGTTATTCGTCCGCGCGCGGGGCCGGGGGGTGGGGGTCGTCTGCGCGCGCGGTCAGTCGTCAGATCCCTTACACGACACACGATTCACGAGAGTACAGCTTGTATCCGACCCACTCCCTCGTTCGGGAACGTCGAACGACGGCGTGGCGCGTCCACCTGTGCCGGCCAGAGATGCGGTTTCACATGCCCCTCCTGTCGCCCTTTTTGAGAAAGATGGCCGTCCATGAAGAGTGGGATTGCTTCTTATGCGGGTAAGAGTAGCTGGAGCCGGCATTCGGTTGGCCGACATCGCCATACCGTTCGCGCCAGTACTCATGCCCTACCGCGGGCGAAACGGCCACGCTCTTGTCGACCACCTCAGTGACCGAGGTGGAGAGGCGGTATCGTCGCTCCGAATGCAGCCAGCGTTGGCGCGACACAGGGCCGCTCTCAAAGATGTATTGCTTGAGCCAATCGCCGAGGTAGCCCTTGTGCCAAGAGAGCGCGCCGTGCGTCAGGTGTGCGAGCTCGTCCACAACACGAGGCGACTCGGCGGAATCAACAGCTGCGTCGACGCAACCGAGGAAGCGCTCGGTCGCTCCCGCCCACGAGAGCGCGCGGCTCTCGGCGGCGCTGAGCGGCGCGGGCATCGACGCGAGCGTCTCGCGAAGCGCGGCGCGGAACTCGGCCGGCGTCGAATACGTGCGCACGTTGGCAAAGGGGTAGAAGAACTCATTGCTCGGATGACGCTCAATGACGACAAACTTGCCCATGGCGAGAGCCTCCGCCGTTGTGGTAGAGAGGACCTCGGTCTGGCTGGGGTTGACAAAGACCTTGTACCCATGCAACGTCGGATCCGCATGGTCCCGTGCTCCCGGGAAGTGCAAGTTCAGCTTCGACGCCGTCGCCGCCTCCTTGATCGCCGAGGCATCATCGCCATCCCCAAAGACATCGACCCGCGTGTGGGTCTCGACGTCGTACCGCCGCTGCGCATTCTCGATCAGGGTCAGAGTGTGCCCCTCCCCAGCATCCAGCCCCTCGTCTCGCAGATAGTCGATCAGGAGACGATGACCCTTCGCCCAGAGCAACTTGCCGATAAAGTACGCGCCATGGGTGAACTCAAATGATTTGCGTCGGAACCCAAAGAGCGAGTGCGGTTCGATGGCCGCAAGGGCCGCACGTCGGCCAACCTCGATGAACTCGGAGCGCACGCCGTGCACGTTGCACACGATCGAGCGCGGCAGCGGCTGCAGCGAATCGGAGAGCTTGATCACGGTGTCGCAATACGCACGGCAGACGAGCTGATTGAGGGCGCACACGATGCCGGTGTTCTCGGGCTGGTACATGCGCGCGTACTGCAGGTAGTTAGTGTGCACGACGCCCACGACCAGCTTGAAGCGCCGGCGCCAGTTGCGCCCGCCGTGGTACCAGTTGAGGTGCTCGGGCTCCTCGAGCACGCATAGGTCATGGGCACATGCGCCCATGACCTGCGATGTCCAGCGAGTGAGGTCGCCGAGAGGCAGAATCGAGCCACGCGCGACGTCGTAGCGCGCCGGGTAGAAGCGCACTTCGAAGTGGGCGTGTGGGGTGCCGCCCGCCGCCCGCTGCCGGCCCGCAAGCCAGTCTCGCATGTGCGCCTCCTGCTCCTCCGGCATGCCGAAGGCGCGGCCGCCAGGGAAGACCATCTGCTGCTCGGACGGGTGGATCCAAGGGACGACGAGCGTGACGTGATGGCCCACGTCCGCGAGCGCCGCCGCACGAAGCAGAGCATTCACAGCTGTGCCCGTCTTCCAAGGCAGCGCCGCGGTCGTCACGATCGTAATACCATATGGCTCCGACGATGGGTTGAGTGCTGCCGTCGACCGGCCCCGTCTCCTCAGTGCGGTGAGCGCTCGCCGCTTCTCAATCTGGATGCGCGCGTGCGCTTGCAGGAGCACCGACAGCACCACCACTCCGAGCGAGAAGTGCGGCCGCTGCTTCACAAAGCTCAGAATGCATTCGGCGCGCTCGCGCGGCATCACGTGGCTCAGCAAGCGTTTGGCACGCTCGCGTGGCGAAACGGCTGCAGACGGCGGCGAGGGCGGCGCTATCCGATCGCCGCCGGGTACCGTGCGAGGTTTAGCGCTGCCGAGACCGGAGCCGCCACTATTCAAGCGGGCCTCTGTAGGTGTCGTCATCAAGGAGACCAAGACCAGGACGGAGTTCCTCATCATCCCGAACTTGCTGCGTGAACGTACCGGTTACCGGTATTACGCCGGGCACAGAGTCGCCGGGACCCCTCTTTCTCTCCGGGCTGGGAGCTGTGATTCCCTTGTTCTGTCCATCCACAGCCGTCCATGAACCTTTTTCGCTCTATAGGGCTCCTTTTTTCGCTTTAATTGGGCTCCTCCTGATGAGGGCATTGCGTCCTCGGCGGCGGCGGTCGGATGTCCCGCCCCGCCAGTTGAAACACCGTCACGCCCGCTCTCCAGGATAAGTCGGCCGTCTCGGAGTGGATGGTCATTCCCGACCGTTACATTCCGTCAGAGTGAGTCGTCCTGACGCGCTTCCCATCCCAGTCATACTCTCCACCCCGCCAGTAGCTTGCGTACTCCTCGTCCTGAAAAGCATAGCCAGCCGCCTTGCCCTCATCGAAAGTGAAGCCGGCCTGCATGCACTCCCTTGGATTGTAGCCGACGGCCCTCGCGCCCCCACACGTCGAAAAGTAGCCACCCGCCTTGGTCTCCGAGCACGTGTAGCCTGCCTCTTTGGCCTCGTGGATGGTGAACCCAGCCACCTTCAAGCCCTCGACAAACCCAGCTGATCGAAGCTCCTTGAGCGTCCATCCTGCCTCGCCCGCGTCTGCAATGCTGTACCCGGCCGCACGCACCTGCTGGCACGTGTAGCCCACCTCGCGCGCCTCGACGCACGTGTAGCCCGCGGCTTTGACCATGCCGCAGCCGATGCCAGCGGCCTTGATCTCGGAGAGTGCTACCTTCCGCTGCCTGAGCTCGGCGAGCGTCGCCGGGCGCAAGACTGAACCAAATCCTCCTGCGCCCAAGCCTCCGCCAGCCATGCTCGGGATCTCGCCCGAAGCCGCGCGACCTCTTGGCTGCTCGACCTCGGCATGGATCCGCGATCGGAGGGCCTGGTTGTCGGCGCGCAGCTCCGCAATTTGCGCCAGAAGGGATTGAATCAAGCTCGCGGCGGCGCTCTGCTTCGCGTCCACCTCGCTCACCGCCCGTTCGAGGCGAGTCCGAAAGGCCTGGTTCTCATTGCGAAGCTCCGCGATCTGGGTCTGCACGAGCTGCGCGGCGGCGCTCTGCTTTGCCTCCAACTCAGCCATAGCCCTGATTTGCCTCGCGTCTAGTTCCGCCACAGCCTTGACATGCTTTGTGTCCACTTCAGCGATCGCCGACGCAAGCTGCTCGGTGGAAAGAGAGCTCAAAACATCTGCCTGCGTCGCTGCCCACTTAGTCCGCTCGCGCTCGAGCAGGTTCTGTGCCATATGTATGACGGAGAGACCCAATTTGGCACAAAAATTGCTCAAATCTCAAGACGGAAATTTCACAAGCGCGCGCATCGTTTGATTACGAATTGGCGCCTTTCTGTACGCGCACCGGGTATTTGGCGCGCTGCCCCCTGGGTTTTGGGACGCTCGCTCGCTCGTGCTCGCTCACTCGCTGTGCACGCTCGCTGCTCGCCATGGGCGACACCGTGACGCTGGTCATCGAATTCGTGTCGGGTGGCGCCGTCGATCGCGCCGCGCGACTCTATTGGGTCAACGATGCCGATGAGGAGAGGGCGTACCTAGATCTCCAGGAGCGGGCCACGATACGGCAGGAAACATTCCCAGGGCATCGCTGGCTTGTGCGAGGTCAAACCTCAAACGATGTCTTGCTGAGAATGACCGCGAACCATAATGCAGAGCAGCGCTTCCGCATCGATGGGGACGCCGCGGATGAGGTGCACAACGCTCAGCTCGCAGAGGGCGTTGCACCGAATACCGATCCCGCAGCCGGAGAGGTCCAGGCCGAGGACGCTGATCCTGCAGGAACTTGGGTGGCAGTATCCGGCCAGGCCCGCTTCGAGCGTGTGGCTCGGCCGGCTGGCAGCCGCCGCATCGAATGGCGTGAACTCGACTCCGCGGGAGTCGAGACGGGTCGACTGCATCAGGTGGAGGTACACGTGCAGACGCGTTGGTTGTGGTGGTTGAGTGCGGCATGGCGACAAGTCCAGTCGGCGTCTAGAGGGCATGAGTCCCTCATCCTTCCGCTCCTCTCCGTGGCGGCCGCATACCACGTCGACTTCGCCCTTCCCCATTGGATCTCCCAAGCCACCGGCGGCCGCATTCAGCTCAACACCTTGCTTGTGCTCATGTTCCTTGTCGGGACGGCCGCGGCCGCGGCGTTCCCTCTGCAAGAGAGCTACGTCTTGCTCTTCAATGCAGCCACACGCACGGAGGTGCGCCTGGGGGACCGCCAAGGGCATGCGCGCGAACCTTCGAACAGACCGGGCCACGCTGCAGCTTGGCTGCTGGTGTGCGAGGGGGGCTTTCACGTCATGCCCCGGGAGCTGCGCGCGCTCCGGGGGCGCCAACAGCACCACTACGTCGTACTCACAGTGATCGGGGTCTTGCTTGCACGAGCGGCTGTCACTACGCAATGAGCAGACGACGTTCGGGAGACCGCACGACTGATGAGCATACCGGTAGAATTCGTCGGGGCGGCTACGTAGGCCGCTAGGGGGCTTGGGGCGAGAAGGACCTAGATCATGGATCGGATGAAACGCAAACGGAGATAGAAGGAACGTGGACTGTACCGTACTGGCTCTGCTCGTATGTACTCGAGTTGAATCGACTCTCACGAACGCACGCCCGCCGCAGATCGTTTGAGAAAGGGTCAGTTGAATCGACACACAGCGTCGTTTGCGAAAAGGTCAGCTCCGAAAGTCTCGCGATCGCACCGTACGGCCATTGCCTTCTTTTCGAAAAGATCCGCTCAGTAACAGTATCCGAATTCGCGCGTCAGCTGACGGCCGCAGAGAAAAGGTCAGCTCGATCAAGGGATGCACAGGCCGGGCTGGTCTGTCCGGATGCCGCTCACTCTCCAGGACCTAGAAGCCATCCAAGGCGACGTAATACCGCACCCGCTCACTCGTCTAATGCGCTTGTCTATTTCCTGATGAGAACGCCCTTTCATTGTGCAGGCGTTCGCTGAGGATATTCCCATCAATCTCAGCCAAATGGGGTCATGGACACGCGAGCAGGCAGCAGCCTATTTTGAATCGGGAGGTGCTGCGGAGCCTTCGACTGAGCCACCACAGCCGCCGCCTCCGCCACCACCACCTTCGTCCACCGTAGATCTACCCGCACCCGCACCAACCCCTCTTGGCCGCAAGCCACGCATCGCATTCCTTCATGGCACGGCCGGGAACGAGGCCATCTTCAGGGTGCAACTCGGCCCGCTGGTACGTGTGCTCCGCGAAATGGCCGACCTCTACTTCATCGAAGGCTCTATCGTCGTGGGCGAAGACAACGAGCAGGCTGCAATCATTCGACAGTTCTTCGGCGACGACCACACTCTTTATGAATACGCGAGACCGACCACAGACGAGCGCCAGTGGCGCACCTACGCCGCGCTGGATGCGGGCATCGAGGCGCTCGAGGCGGCGCTCGCAGACTTGCCGGGCGGCGGCGCAGATGCTCTCATCGGATTCTCACAAGGCGCGAACCTGATCACGTGCTTGTGTGCGCGCGGTGCGTACCGTGCGCCTGGCGGCACGCCCACGACGGCGCCGATGCCTTTTCGAGCCGCCGTCCTACTCTCTCCTGCAAGCCCGGGGTGGGCGGCCCAGCGGCCCGACCTCTTCAGTGCGCCCTTACTCACGCCCTCTCTGGTCGCCTACTCGGACACGGACACTCAAGTCTGCACTGAGCATGGCTGCGGCCCTCGCAACGTGGCGCTGCTCTGGGCGCCAGCGGTGGTGACAGTCTTTCAGCATTCGGGGCCCGGCCATCGACCATTGCCAGTGGATCTCAAGGAACGCGATGCCTTTGTGAACGAGGTTGTGGCTTTATTGAAGCGAGAGTGTCCCGCCTGAGTCACCGCCGCTGAGTGAGCCCGGCCCAGTTATGCTGCGGCGCGACCAGCCACGTGTACTCACTGTGCGGTGAGACTCTGCTGTCACTTATATTGCCGCAGCACGCTAAAAGTTAAGTCTAAGATCACAGTCACGGTCTCTGAGTGCTCTCGTCGGCTGCGAGGAGCGCTCACTCTCGGCTCGCGGTCGTTGCCGCGGCCCCCATAGAGACGACCCTATTCGAGACTCAGACCCTAGTAGTTCATCTGGACCTTCGTCACAGAGGCGCTGCCGCCATGGAAAGTGTGCGCTGTCGGCGGGGCGAGGAAGCACGCCAAGCTCCGCCTCCGTCAGCGCGGCGACGTCACCCGCATTCTCGAGGCCCTCGAGGCTGACGCCACCGAACACGAGTCTTCGGAGCGTCGCCACTCGGTGACCGAAGGATCCGATCATCTTGCGAATCTGGCGGTTTCGACCCTCGCGCAGCGTGATGTGGAGGACTTTGCCCGACGGCACGGATGCGTCACGCTCGACCACACAGGGCAAAGTGGGTCGGGTGATCTTCTTCCCACCACGTCGCCTTTGCAGCGTAGTAATTGGCACACCAGTGGCCAGCTGCTCCAGCTGCTCGTCGCTCATGGGAAAGCTGGTGCGGACCCGGTAGATCTTCGAGCATGTGCTGCCATGGGAGCTGCTCGTGGGACCACGCTCGCGGGTGATGCTCTCTGTCCCTAGGAGCGCAGCTCGAAGAGAAGCGTTCGTCGTCAGCAGCAGCAGCCCGTCCGAGTCCTTATCCAGACGTCCCACCAGCTCCAGATCGGCGCCAACAGCCGCGTGGAGATCCTGGAGCCTGGGGCAGCGCTGGAGAAGTGGCAACCAGTAGCTCTCGACGTGCAGGGGCTTCCACAATTTCCAGACCCGCATTTCCGTCGGGCTGTCGGGGTTCGGGCCACAGGGGATCAAGTGTGAACAAAACCATTGGCTGTGAACTGTGCTGGAAATACTCGGCGCCTACTCGGGCTATGGCACTCAGGATTAGGTGTTGAGGAGGGACGTAATCTCACGGGTTAGACGAGAGCTCTTCGTGTGAACGGATAAGAAAGGATTCGTGTGCCCTGTGCCGGTACAGAGAGAGAAAGTCGGCTAATGATTGCAAATTGGTTTGCGGGATCTTTGCGCAACTAATAGACCGGTCGAGAGGGGTTTTGTGGAAAGCAAATCCAGGAGTTTGGACCTGGATCGAATACAATGTACTATTAACTATACGCCACCGGGAATCCCTTGTATGTAAATCCGAAATCCGCCAAGGCGCGGAACGTTAAGCGGAACGATCCACAAATCGATATGGAAAACGTTGGTAGTTTCCAATTCGAATTCCATGGTGCGGCAACCATGTGCGGTTGTGCTTGTGGCGCGAGACGGCTTAAACCGCAACTCCCCCGGTCTCATGTCTGCAACACTTGAGAGAGGACACAGGGATCTCTTGTCCGTGCGCCGCGCCGGCAACCAGGCACGACGGCACGAGGAAGAGCGGAACGCGGTAGGGACCCTACAGTGCCTAGACGCGCCCAGGCCCGCCCACCGATCGAGTGCCGGTTTCGCGTTGTCTACACTTGTCATGCATCGAGCCGTAACCGCCGCTGCTCACTGTGAAGCGACGTGCTCGTGACACCTTGCCACCGCCGAAGCACGATGGCCGCGCACCTCGCGAGCCAACGGCTGCTCAGTGCTCAGGACGGCGTCTCGGTCAGGCCCGTCGGTCTCGAGACGCCCGCCACACCCCACCTGGCATGTGCATGTGCATGCTGCTCCCGCCATGCATGGCTGCTCGCGGCCCGTGCCCAAATGCGCCGGGCTCGCTCTTCCCCACATACCGGTAGGCCATGGCGGCTGGCTTGCCGTCCTCTCCCGTCCCTCGCCTGCCCACGTACACGCGCTGCTCTCTCGCCCTCTCGAGCTGGCGCACCCTGCAGCCCCCTGCAACCCTCTCGAGCTGGCGCACCCTGCAACCCTCTGCAACCCTCTCGGCCTCAGCGCGCGCCGGCGTCCGGGCTGCTATCGCACGCTGCGTCATCGCGCTGCTATCGCACGCTGCTGCCGCACGCTGCTACCATGCGCCTCTCACGCGAGGTCGATGGCGTCGTTGGCCAGTAACGGCCTGAGGGCCTGGTCGCACTCGTCGATGTGCTCGCGCAGCATGGCCAACTGCCTCTCGACGAATTCCTTGTGGTCCATGACCATGTCGAGCGCGTCGCCTACCTGCTCGACCATCAGCTTCTTTGCGCGGCTCGCCTCCGCCTCGAAGTCCGCGAGCTCCTTCTCGGCCGCCGCCAGCTGTGCCTTAGAGGCGTCGACAGTCTGACCAGCGCGCCCGCGCTCTGCCGCAATGCGCTCCTCGAGCGACTCCGTCTCGGCCTTGCGCTTCGACATCTCGGCCGCGTGCTCGGCGGAGGCGATCTCGCGCTGATGGCCCTCGCGCTCGAGCGTCGCCTTGAGCACCTGATGAGGGACGCAATTCGACGCGCTCAGATCGCGTTCAGATCGCGCTCAAGCGTAATCAAGTCGAGCGTCGCCTTGATCACCTCGAGCTGCTCGACGAATGTGACGACCAGATCGCAATCAGATCGCAATCAGATCGCAATCAAGCGCAATCATCACCTCGAGCTGCTCGACGAATGTGACGGCCTCCTCTTCGCGCCGCGCCTGCAGCGCCTCGGCCTCGATAAGCTCGTCTTGGAAGGCATGCAGCTCGCGCCCGATCGCCGCGCGCGCCTCACGCACCGCAGGCGCGACCACCGCCGAAGGGTCGATCGAGAGCAGCGAGTCGGGCCTCGTCTCGAGCAGCTCACGGCGCAGCGAGAGCTCATACGTGCGCCCGTGCGCGCGCGCTGCGGTGGGCGGCGCGAGCCCGAGCCGCACCGAGCCCGCGTTGAGCTTGTTCACCTTCTCCTCGAGCCGCTCGAGCCGCTTCTGCTCTTCCCGCGCCTCCTCGCGCACCTGCCGTGCAGTGATCATCAGTGACCATTTGTGGCATGTCCAGTCACTCATTGTCACTCATCGTCACTCATTGTCACTCATGGCCAATCACTGCGAACCACTGCCAATCACGTCCAATCACGTCCAATGAGTGTCCATCGGTCCCCCAGCACGCACCTGGCGGGCGAGCGCCTCCTTGGTCGCACTGAGTCCCGATAGCTCGGCCTCGAGCGCCGTGCGCTCGCGCTCCATATTCTCGACATCGGCGGGCGTCAGGTCCTGCGCCGCCACCTTTTCGCGCAGCACGTTGACCTCGGTGCGCGTCTGCTGCAGCGTGGCGGCGTGGCGCGCGGTCTCCTGCTGCACATCCGAGAGCTCTCGCTCGTACCTGATGAGGGAGGCACTCAGAGGTGTCATCAGAGGCACTCAGAGTTATCATCAGAGGCGTCCTCAGAGGCAATCAGAGGCAATCAGAGGCAATCAGAGGCGTCCTCAGAGGTGTCCTCAGAGGCAATCAGGCAGCGACCAAGAGGCACTCCTCGCTCCCCCGTGGCGGCCGCGTACTTGTCGATCGCCTCCTGGAGCTTGTGCGCGTGCCCTGAGTGCTTGGCGTAATCGGCTGCGAGCTCCGCCTGCTTCGTCTGGGCGGCGACGAGGACCGACTTCTCGGGCTGGAGGCTCTCGGCCTCCGCGTGCAGCCGCGCGTGCTCCGCCGTCAGGTTGCGCACGTCCTGCTCGATGGACGCGTTCTTCGCGTCGAATGTGAGCCGCATCTGCTCGTCGAGCGGCGACATGTCGTCCACGCCTTCGAGGAAGAGCTTGTAACCGCGCGCGAGGTAGTCCAGGTACATCTTGAAGTTGGCAGCGTCCTCGTCGACCTCGGCATCGAAGTCGTCGCCCGCCTCCTGCTCGCGCCGCTGCATCTGGTCCTGGTACGCGCAGTTGTCGACGAGCCACGTCAGCGCCCCGAGCAGCTTCGGCCAGTCGTGCGGCACGATGTTGTTGCGCAGCGCGTGCTTGGGCAGCTGGAAGGGGTAGCCGAGCTCCTTGAAGATGCGCGGCAGCTCGTCATCGAGCGGCGTGGGCACCTCGAAGCTCGGCCCGAAGACGCGCTTCAGCAGGAACGTCACCATGAAGACGAACTCGCGCATGCTCGGGCCCGTCTGCAGCGTCGCTGGCGAGATTTGTTTGTCGTAGCCGTGCTCGACGAAATACTCGATGAGCTTGTGCTTCGCACCGTCCTTCCAGCGCTGGGTTTCGAGCTGCCGCGGATCCTTTTGCACGCCGCCCGCGCCGGGCGCCGTGCTTTGTCGGGGGCCTGCCGTGCTCGGCCTCCCGCCCAGCCCCGACGGGCCTGGCAAGCTCGGCCGCCCGAGCAGGTCGGCGCCGCCGGCCATGCTCATCCGGCTCTTGACGGGCGCCAGTGAAGCGCGCGGCGCCTTCACGTTGGCTGATGCTGTGCTGGTGGGCGCGAGGGATTGACGCGCACTCGGCGGCATGTGGGAGGGCAGGCGGGTGGGCTTGAGCGCGATTTTCTTAGGTCTTGTGATGATAAGGTCATTAGTGCGCCACGCGGCGGGTTCTCGACAACTCGTCGGGTTCCGGGTCGGGTTCTTGTGGTACATGCAAGGTTGTATGCGGTGCTCTTCGCAGCCGTCGTCCCGTTTTGTCAGCTACTATCGCGGCGGCCACCTCGACCGCCACGACCACCGCCGTTACCGCTACGATGGTGACCCCGACGGCACCGAGGCAAGGAAT
>PJAB01001751.1:0-12423 GCA_002887195.1 Chrysochromulina parva | reverse complement strand
GTACCTTCCCGACGAGCATCGAGCTGCCTGGGGGCAGCGCGTCCACGAGGTCGATCGCGGCGGCGGACGTGGACGGCGACGGCGACCTCGACGTGCTGCTCGGGAACTCTGGCAGTCCCAGCCGTGTGCTGCTGAACGCGGGCGACGGCACCTTCCCGACGAGCATCGAGCTGCCCGGGGGCAGCGCGTCCACAAGCTCGATCGTGGCGGCGGACGTGGACGGCGACGGCGACCTCGACGTGCTGCTTGGGAACAATAACAGTCCCAGCCGCGTGCTGCTGAACGCGGGCGACGGCACCTTCCCGATGAGCATCGAGCTGCCCGGCGGCAGCACGACCACGTTGTCGATCGCGGCGGCGGACGTGGACGGCGACGGCGACCTCGACGTGCTGCTTGGGAACTATGGCAGTTCCGGCCGAGTGCTGCTGAACGCGGGCGACGGCACCTTCCCGACGAGGATCGAGCTGCCCGGTGGCAGTGAGTACACGTTCTCGATCGCGGCGGCGGATGTGGACGGCGACGGCGACCTCGACGTGCTGCTTGGGAAGAGCCTCAGCCCAAGCCATCTGCTGCCCTTCATTAGGTGCTCTCAGCCTGGCACTGCACGCAGCCTCTTTGGCAACGGATGCGTCCGTTGCCCCGCTCCCTCCTCACGCCGAGATGACCATTTCGATGTTTGCTACGAGTGCAATGAGCACACGGAGCTGAATGTTCGCGGCGAATGCTCCCCCTGCAAGCCCGGCTACGATCGCTCCTTGGGAGGCGCCGAGTGCACTGCCTGCCCGCGCGATGAGCAGTGCCCACACGCGCCGCCGACGCCACCTGCTGCTCTGAGTGCAGCTGCGCGTGGCATGGTGGTACAACCACATGAGGTGGTAGTTCTCATGGTTGCACTTTTCGTGGTGGCCTCCATTGTTGCGCTTCTCGTGGTTCTTCTCGTGCGATTGACGCGGCTGTGTCGCAAGCGCAGACAGATGCATAAGCTGCTTGAGAAAACTGACGTGTCCATGCAAGAGCTTTCGCCCCGCCTCTCGAGTGGTTCGGGTGAAAACTCCGGCACGACAGTGCCCTCTGTGCGTTCCGACGAGCTGTCGCAGCTCGAGGTGGTGGACTTCTCGACGCTTACGATGGGCAGGCGGATCGGCCAAGGCGGCTTCGCGACCGTCTGGATTGCTCGGTGGCAGGGCAATGACCTCGCTATCAAGGTGCTCAACCTGGAGCATGAAAACGTCGACGCGTCAACCGCGCGTCAGGAGGTGGCCATGCTCCAGGAGGTGGCCATCTTGCGTCGCCTGCGCCACCCGTGCATCTGCCACCTCTTCGGCCACATGCAGGTCGACCAGCGTCCCGCGCTCGTCCTCGAGTACATGGCCGGCGGCTCTCTCGCCGCGTACCTCTTCAACCCAAGGTCGTCCCCCGGGGAAGCCGTCCAGGCCGGCGTCTCTTCCCTCTTGAGCGGGGGGCGCTTCTTCCGTCAACTCATCCGTCCCGTAGGCCTCAACACCGCCACAGCGCCGGTCGCGCCGCAACCGTCGCTCGCTCGCCAGCTGATGGAGCCGCCGCCACACCATCAGCCGCCACACCCACAGCTGGCCAGCATGCTCCCGTGCGACGAGAAGATTCGCTTCGGCGTGCAGCTGGCGAGTGGGCTGTGCTTCCTCCACTCGCACGGCATCCTGCACTCCGACGTAAAGACGGATAATGCACTGCTCGACGTGAGCCACACGGTTTGCAAGCTCTCCGACTTTGGTTTGGCGAGCCTCAGCCTGAACTACACGCGGGATCGAAACAAGGAGTACAAGGCCACAGTGGGGGGCACACTGCGTTATCTTGCGCCCGAGAGGGTGGCGGAGGTGTCGCAACGTCAGGCGCGCGAGAGCCGCGCTCGTGGCGATGGGAGTGGTGGCTACAGCGGCAGCCACAGCCTGGGCCGCACGCTCGTCAACTTCGAGGACCGTGCGGATGTCTACGCCTTTGCGCTCTTGCTCTGGGAGCTTGCGCATCAACGCCGCTCTTTTGAGGGGATGACAGGGCTAGGAGCCTGCCGCAGCGCCTGTCGGGGGGATCGGCCAACGATCGAGCTGCCCCCGAATTACAATGCGATCGTAGCCCTCATACGTGAGTGTTGGGCGCAGCGCCCAGAGGAGCGCCCGAGCATGAGCACCGTGCTCGAGAGGCTCGAAACGTGCATGCAAGCCCTCTCGGCGACCCAACGTTCGGCATCGACGGAGCCCTCACTTTCAGGTGGAACCTCCTCATCCAACTTTGACACCATAACCATGGCGAATTCGGCCACGGCCAAGTTTGTTTGCGAGGACTTTTTGAGTTACGTACCCGCTGACGGCGAGCACGCCGATAAATAAGCGCCGTCCCGGGCGATGCGTGCGGAATTGCGCTCCCAGAGAAACGCTGTCCCGGGCGCTTGCGGATGCGCAGAGCATGCGAGAGAGAGAGACAGAGAGAGAGAGGGCGCCCATGAGCGGGGGGGGCAGGGAGTGTTGGGCGCAGCGTGCAGCGGAGCGCCCGAGCAGAGCACGGTGCTCGAGAGGCTCGACACACGCATGTGAGCCTTCTCGCGGCGTTACAACAAGACTCTCTGGCAGCGGGATCGTAAGATCGTATGTCGCCGAGCCAATGTGTGCATTGAGCATTCGGGCAACGGGTCGTCCAAAGCCGTACAGGCGCGACGCGACGACTTCGAGCCTCTGTGAAATTGTATGAGAGGCGGAGGCCGACCTGCCGAGGTGTTTATTTTGCGATATTTAGTGTGCTGTGTATCGTATGGCGTATGGGCCAAGCCCGCCAGCCCGGCGCCCCCGACACGCGCCGCGGCCCGACAGAGCGACAGTACGGACACGGTGGAGACCCATCCCGCTCCCCCGCATGAGAGGCGCACACACAACTCTCTCACGCACACAGGTACCCCAACTTCAGGAGGGGAGGTGGCCGTTCATGAGTTCCCAGTTCGGGGGTAGACATTGCTTCGTGCTTGGGTATTTGGCCCTTGCCGCCTCGCCACGTAATCCGTTGGCAAAGGCGAGTGATTTTTCCATTCATTCGTCATAGCCGCCCATGCGGGCGCGCCCCTCGCGCCTCGCACCCATGGCGAGTTGATGCTCAGACATGCCCATATGGCCGCCCATATGGCCGCCCATGCGGCCGCCCATGCCTCCGTACATGCCGCCTCCGTGGCCGTGCGCCATGCGACCGTAGCCGCCCATGCCGCCCATTTCGTTCATGCCGTTCATCCCGCCGTAGCCGCTCATGCCACCATAGCGCCCGCCCATGCCGCCCATGCCCATATGGCCGCCCATGCGGCCGCTCATGCCGCCCATGCCTCCGTACATGCCGCCTCCGCGGCCGTACGACATGCGATCGTAGCCGCCCATGCCGCCCATTTCGTTCATGCCGCGCATCCCGCCGTAGCCGCTCATGCCACCATAGCGCCCGCCCATGCCGCCCATGCCCATATGGCCGCCCATGCTCATATGGCCGCCCATGCCCATATGGCCGCCCATGCGGCCGCCCATGCCGCCCATGCCTCCGTACATGCCGCCTCCGTTGCCGTACGACATGCGACCGTAGCCGCCCATGCCGCCCATTTCGTTCATGCCGCGCATGCCACCATGCTCATCTGCAAGAGGGAGAAGGGAGACAGGCAAAGCACGCATGTTTGGTGAGGGGTGAGAGCATGGGCGTGGGTTAGAGATTCCGATGGACGCACAGCGGCCGTAGCCGCCCATGTCGTAAGGCGAGGCGGTCTCGGTCGACGATCTTCCATCGAATGTGAATGGGCTTGAGATTGCCATGGGAGGGGCACTGCGCATCCGAGGCGTCGCCATGAGGCCGTGGCCCGTGAGCATTGAAGATGTAAGCGCCGCTGTCAGAGTATTGATGAGGAATGCGACCATTTTCACGACGTTCTTAGAACACCGATGTTCTTCGATGGCCGACGAAAGAGTGCGCGTTCGAAGGATTCCCTTTTTCGGCATAACCTCGCAATCATGTCATCATTCCATGTGTGGCTTTTTCATCCGGGAAACTTCATTGAAAAAGAAAATACAAAACCCTTCCAAGATAGGCACGAGTGCGGGGAGTTGAGAAAATGCTCCGCTGCCATGCGGCATGCAAAGAGCAAAACCGTTTGCTCGTAGACCTGGACACTGAGCAAGAGAAAGTCCAGAAAGGGCAGGAATTGCCGCACCAGACGTTCGGAAGGCGTGCGTAAGGCGTGCGCGCCAACCTAGGGCCAGTATGATTCTCCTGTACGCCATCCTTCTGCCGCTTGCAGCGGTGCAGCACGCTAATGAGATGTGCCATGCCTCGTGCTATGGCAATCGCCCCATGAGCAGTGGTGGATGCCTCAGCGGATTCTGCGGTGATGGCGCCTGCTGCAAGCAGGGGCTGACCATGCCTCCATGCGACGGCAACATGGGTTGCAATGGCTTTCAATGTTGCACTGACCTAGCCGTCATGAATGCAAAGGCCGCGGGCGCTGGTGCATCAATAGCGCCGGCAGCAACTCCGCCACCACTGCCGCCACTGTCCGAATGCGGAATCTTTCGCATCGAATACGAGATCGGCAGGGAGCGGCACGACGAGCTGGGCGACCAGGAGTACGAGGTGATCGTGCGCGTGGAGCCGTGGCGCCCCGCCTCCTTTGTCAAGCTCGTGTACCACCAGACCGGTCTCGAGAACGGCGTGACGCGACCCGTCGAGGTGACGCACCTCACGGGCGGCAGCGTCGAGAAGGATACGCGCGAGGATTTCCAGTCGCTCCGCCTGCAGGTGCGCACACTGCTGCTCAAGATGAGCGATGGCCTCGACGCAGAGCTCACCACGTGCCGCTTCGGAGACGTGAGCGTCGGAGCGGTGGGGCAAGTGATAGCGGCCATCGGCCTTGGCACCCTCGAGAGTTCTGCACACCAGAGCGCGGTTCACGCGCAGGGTAGCACGGAGGACGGCGAGGACAGCAGCATCAGTGTGCAGCGCGTTCAGCAGGCCGCGGCGGCGCATCAATGCCGTTCAGGCACGCTGCGCTTCTGGACCCATGGCAGCCCGCACAAGGACATCCGCCGCATCGGCTGCCACCTGCCATACGACCCGCCTCCGCCTACACCACCGGGTCGGCCGCCGCCCCCCACGCCGCACCCGCCACCCTCAGAGCCGACGCCCCCCGCGTTCCCGCCACTCCCACCCATGGCCCCCCAGTACATGTTCTTCGCCGCCCCGCCGCCGCCGTCCGCGTGGAGGAGCGCCACCGTAGTGACGCTCGTTGTGAGCGGCGGTATCATCAGCATCAGCCTGGTGCTGTTCCTGCTGCTCCCGTGCTGCACTCACCGGCTCGGGGGCGCTGAGGCGTTCGTGGAGCGCGCGGCGAATTCGGCCAAGATGGGGCCGTTAGGGCCGTATGGTGGTCGACGCTTGGCCGCTCACTTGGCCGCCTGGCTGCGCACCGGCGCAGCGACGGCCAAGTCGGCGCGTGTAGTATGCCACCCTCATTTGGGGCAGCATGCACCCCTCTCGTCCATTGAGAACAATGAGGGAGAAGACGACGACGACGACGAGATCGACGAGATCAGCTATCTGAGCGCTTCGCGGCGTGCAGCGCGACGGCACTCGACGATCACGAGCCTCTCTACTGCAATGGATGACGACGACGACGACGACGACGAATCGCATGGAAGGTGCCAAATCAGCGCGCGCAAGTCCGGGGCGAGGGCTACTGCAGCCTCCAAGGGTGTCTCAGCGCCCAAAGTGGAAGAGTGGGATGCCGAGGTGGCAGCACCTCCAGCAGCAGCGGCGGCCAAGGTCGTGACAGCATCGAAGAAGGAGGGAGCCGAAGCGCTGGCCGCCGTGCCACCCGCCCCGTACGAAGCGATGGATGACGATTTCAGCTTGCAGCTGTTCGGCAAGCCGAAGGGCTATATAGAGCCGTTGTCGAGCTACAGAGCTCGGCAATCTGGAGCTCATGCAAGATCGTCAGGTTCTGTGGGAGCCAGGGCAGCTGCCACACGCAGCGCTGTGCCGCCATCGACGTCTAACTCGATGGACGGCGAGATCGATCTCGATATGCTCTTGACCCCCTCAATCGTCGGGGCTCCGTGGCAGGTTGTGAACCTTCATGTGAACCTGCCCGCGCCCAGCACCGCCTGCGCCTCGCCCATGCCTCTCTGTCACGGATCCACTCGCTTATCAAACGTCATGGATGAATGAGCTGACCTCGTGGTGTGTGACGCGGTGACGACCGGTCTCGTTTTTGAACAAACCGAAGTAAACTAAACTTACTCACCGTTTCGCCGGTTTCGCTTAAGCGTGCGGTGTTCCGTACCGTACCGTAGGTCGGACCGTACTGAGACTGCTCTGACCTCTGAGAGAAGAGCATGGAGAAGAGTAGACGGATTTTCGATTTTCGCATTTTGATGGCAAGCATATCAAGACAAGGTCGTCGCAGCACACGGGCCAGCTGAAAGGAGCCAGCCAGAGTGCCGCGCTCGTCGCGCACTCGCGGCACCTCGGGCAGCCCGCGTCCGTTCTCTCGTCCACGCCCCAGCCCGGTGATGCACCGAGGCTCTCGGGGAGGGGAGTCATGTAACACGGGCTGCACGAGCCGCGGGCGGCGAGCCGGGCGAGTCGGCGCAGGCAGGGTCGGCATCAGCAGCAGGGACGGCGACCACCTACCGACCACAATCGCTCTAGTCGTGGTTGGCAGGGTTCTCCTGAGAAATGATCCTCCTGAGCTTCGTGACGAGCTCGTCCGACTCTGGGAATTTGCCGGACGCGAGCTTCGAGTGGAGTACCTGACCGTTGTACGTGATCTCGAAGCCGTTGATCGCCTTCATCGTCTGGGCGAACACGTCGAGCCCATACACGCCGCCTGCGACCACAAACTTGTTCTCGTGCATCTGTCCGAGCCAGGGAGGTGATGGCCGGCGCATCATGCCGAAGGCCTGGTCGCCGAAGAAGTACAGCGCGGCCACGCCGAGCTGCGCGATGCGCACCGCGCGGATGGCATACTGCACCGACGCTGAGGGCGTGTACGGCCCACCCTCGACCTTGAGGCCAGGGAAGGCTTGCTGCAATGCGCCCGCAGTCTTTCGGAACTGGCCGTTTGTGCCTCAGGAGGAGCAGAACTCGATGCGCACAGTGCTATCCATTCGCTCGATGGCGGGCGTGTCGTACGCCGTCACGATGTTGAAGCCACTCAGATCCACCTTCTCGCTCGCCGGCTTCTCATACCACTTCTTCAGCAGAGCCGGGCCGCACAGGGCAGCGACGAGCACCAATCCCGTCTTCTGGCTGCTCGTCAGGCCGTTCCCAGAAGCAGACGACTGTGGGCGCTTTGCGGCCACTCGATCGCGGTTGATCGGCTGCCCGACGGCCATCGAGATGGTGCGCGGCGGCCCGAGGAGAGCCGATGCTTCAGGACAGGAAGACGGAAAGACTTCTCTGAACGGTCCAGTGTGAAGAGTTATAAAGATTGGCTGTGAAGAGCCGGTCCGGTGTCAAATAGCAAGTTATAAACGTTGGCTGTGATGAGTCTCGTGAGAACCTACTAATGTCTCCTCGCTAGGTATCGCTGGCCCCGGTGCTTTTGCTGCTGCTCCCGCGCCGCGCTTGCGCATCGAAGAGGCCGTCGTGCAGCATGCCGGGCTCCTCGAGCAGTGAGGGCTCGGACCGGCTGGCGCGCTGCTCTAGCTCTTGCTCCTCCGAGTGCTCCTCTTTGATGAAATAGAGCGTCTCCTGGTTCGCCCCTTCGAGACGGTTGAGCGTCACGTACGCGTCCGTGCCATAGCCTTCGATCGGCGCCACGTGCAGTGTGCCTCCAAAGTATCGCGCGTACAGGCGCGAGAGAGGCAGCCCGAGGCCGCCGTGGCCCGCCCGCAGCCGGCGCGAGCCCGCGTACGACCAGACCGCCCCGAGCTTGGAGCGGCCGAAGCCACCGCCTACGTCTTCAACCTTGATTGTGATTGAATGGTCACTCACCGCCACGACGACGCGGATCGGTGGGACTGGCACGGCGGGCAGCTCTGAAGGCGACAGCGCCGGCCGTGCCGCACCCGAGGCTGTCGCAGCGCGTCCGCAAGGCTCGAGGGCCGTCTCGAGGCTCTGGGTGGCGTCAGCGGCGGCGGCGGCGGCATCAGCGGCGGCGGCGGCATCAGCGGCGGCGGCGGCATCGGCGGCGATGGCGCCAGCAGGGGCAGCGACACCAGCGGCGTTGGCGTGGTGTTCGGCGGCATGGACAGCGTCAGAGCAGGCAGCGTCGGCGTTCGCAGCGTCGGCGTTCGCAGCGTCGGCGTTCGCAGCGTCGGCGGCGGCGGCCAGCTGCGGCGCATGCTTTCGGATCGAGGCCTCCGCTGCGTTCTCGAGAAGCTCTGTCACGACGAACAAGATGTGCGCCGGCACGAATGTAAAGGTGAGCTTCTCATCGCCGACGACGCTCACCTCGGGCGAGACCCCGAAGCGCGCCTTGGCCCAGCGGCGCACATCCGCAGCAGCGGTGCGGCACACGGTCACAGGTGAGCACTTCGAGTGGAGGATGCCTGACCACCCTTCCCGCGCCACCTTGGACGAGAGGTAATGATGGGCGAGGAAGCGCAACCCGAGGCGAGACGAGAAGAAGGCGTCGAGCCGACTGTCGATCTCGCGCTGTTCTTCGGTCGTCGGCGGCGACCGCGCGCCATTCGACAGATCATGAAGTGCGGCGCCGATGGCCGCAGGCACTTGCGTGTGCGTCAGGAAGGTCGTGCGCAGTCGATGCTCGAAGACCCACTCCGTCTCCGCGTCGCGCGGGGTCGAGGTGTTCAGGAGCTGCGCGAGGAGACGTCGGTACAGCTCCCCGATCTCCAGCACGCGCGGGTGGGTGGCCAGGCCCGAGGGTAGCGAGGTGAGCATGCGAAGCAGCCCGGCACGACGCACGATGAGCTCGCGGTGGAGGAACTGCGCATTGAGCAACGACTGCGCCGGCGTCGGCTTGTGCGCCGTCTGCCACAGGCTAGAGATGGACACAGCCGTTGCAGGTGCGGCCATCAACTCGCGCAGCCGTCGGCCCTGCTTCGTCGCCTCCGAGGGAAGGTCGAGGTTGAGCAGCCGCACTGCTTGCATTCGACACACCTTGGGCCACAGCCTCTGGAACTCGTCAAAGCTCAGCGCGCCGTCGGCGTCGGCGTCGTGCTCGTGCAACATCTGCTTGCAGAATGCGCTCTTGCGCCTCTGCGTCTTGAGCATGTCGAGGTCGTCGAGCAGCGAGGTGAGCTCCCCAAGGTCAAGGGAGCCCGAGTTGTTGGTATCGTAAAGCCGGAAGATGGCCTTCATCTCCGAGATCGACGGACCGCTGTGCTCGCCATGCTGCGGCTGGCGCAAGACGACGCGCGTCGAACGCAATAGCGGCCGAACGCAATAGCGGCCGGCTGCAGCGGCGAGTGCGCGTAGGCCGCGTCCTCGCCGCATCGTTTGAGCTGACCTTTAGTCCCATGCGACAGCGTCCCCTTCAGATGTCGGCAGTCGTGCTCGTGCTACTGACCGCACTCCACGTTCTTTCACCGTTAGGCACGTTGGTACCTTTCCCTGCAGCATCATCAGCGTTTTCATCCGTAGGGACGCCACCAAGTGCTACTCCTCCCCCACCCCCACCACCTCCACCATCGCCATCGCAGTCCGCCACCGGACCACCGGATCAGGTGGCCTCAACGGCCCCAACTGTTCGAGATCAGCGGCAAGTACCACTTCAGATCAGCTCCGTCTCCGTTGCCGCCTGTATGAGCAAGCGCTTGAGGGTCTTGCTGTCTCCTCTGTGCGGTGCCGCCGCGAGCAGCACAGCTGCTGACGACGCTGCCGACTCACGGAGTATGCAGGCGGCGCTGCACGCTCATCAGCATCCGGCAGACTGCTCGCGCCGTCGCATCGTGCGCTTCAAGGACTGGCGTAACGGCCTGGGCTCGCAGCTTTCCTCGCTGGTGGGCGCATGGGCCGCGCAGCTGGAGAAGCCACCCTCGCTGCTCACGCCAGACGCCGTGGCCGCCGCGGGCAACGTCGAGCCTCTGCCCGCGCTGCTCGTTGCGGCGGGCGGCCTTCGATACGCCAACAAGGCGCTGTGCCCACGACGCGATCTGAGCTGCTATTTCGAGCCGTTCACTGCATGCGAGGCGCCCGAGGGCGTCAGTACGGTCCGTGCGGCCAAGATGCGCCCCGAGCTCGCCGGCCGTTGGTCGGACTCGCTGCGGCTGCGCCGGCGGCGCGATAAGTGGTGGGTGCGGATGGAGATGACGAAGTACATCTTCCGCCCGCATGCAGCTACCATGGCGATGCTTGTGAGGGTAAGACACGAGATGAGGCTGCGACCGCCCGAGGCAAAGCCGAAGCGATCAGCCGAGGAGAGCTCCGATCTCGAGGCGAGCTCCGATCTCGAGGCGAGCTCCGATCTCGAGGCGAGCTCCGATCTCGAGGTGAGCTCCGACGGTGGTCCAGCCTGGCTGCGCATCGATCAGCTCGTGGCAGTGCACGTGCGCCGTGGCGATAAGAAGGATCTCGGTGCCAAGGAGCGTGGAGAGCCCTTCAGTGACGCCATGTACGTGCGTGCGGCGCTCGCTCTCGCCGATGAGGTAGGTGCGGCTGGATTCCTTCTCGCTTCCTCAGAGCCTTCGACCCTGGCGCGGCTGCCTCAGCTGCTCGCGCCGCGCCCAACGTATGTGATGCCCGCCAAGTACTTTGTCCAGGTGCCCGAGGGCCTGACGCCCCATATGGTAGTCGAGAAGACACAGCAGGAGGGGAGCGAGAATGACGAGGGGCGCTCGCAGATCGTGCAGCTCCTGCTGCTCTCCGAGTGCCGCGCGTTCTTGGGCACGGTCACCTCCAATTTCGGTCTCCTTGTGACGAAGCTCATGGCGTTCCGGCAGCCCACACCGATCTCGCTCGATCTGTCGTGCAAGGGGCTCACTTCCATGCGCGCCGCCACCGACGAGCCGGGCGAGCCCGTCTGGCCAATCTGGGACGAGCTCGCAGAGGACGCACGCCGCAGCACGCTCGCGGCAGGCTGCCGTGGCCAGACGGCCAGCAAGTCCCCCGGCCCTGCCCATCGCTTGAGAAAGCGACTTCGCGACGTAGTTCCATAGGTACAGTGTTCAGTGTCCAGTAGTCAGTACACCAGATCACCGGTACTGTCTGGTCTAGCGTGAGTGTGCTGCGCTGCGGTTTCACACCTTAAGCCTACAGTTCGGTCTTAGGTATCCTACACAGTGGCGCGCGTCATATGAATGAGCCGCCGAGCGGTGTGGAGGGTATGAATTCCTTCTCGGATCTCGCTTCTGGGTTCTCGCAGGTACGTCGGTGTAAAAGGCTGCGACGACCGGAAGGTCCTAGCCTTGGGAGCGTCGATGTGCGGTGCCGGTGCATAGTTCCCAAAGTGGGGGGGTTAGTGGGGGGTATAATCCTTGGGAGCGGATTGCCCCCCGGAACCGCGGAAGCTCAAAACTTCGCGAGCGGTGGTTGTCCAGCGTTGTCTAATACGCCGACTGTCGGTGACTGCATTGCTTCCCTCGGTCTTGCATTCAGGGTGCTCCTTGTGCTGCTTTCTGGGTCGACGTGTCCATGCTCGGACGTTGAACCCGTGTTATTTGACAGTTGACGCCTTTTGAATATATTGCATGCAATTTTGCGAAGAGGAAGACGCATCTTTTTCGAAGGCGCGCGAGCAACCAGGCATTCGGGGAGTCGAGTCGGTGCGGTTCGCACCGGTCGCAAAATGAAGGTGAGACACGTCTTCCTCCATCTCCGCGAGCATGGCCGCTCACTCATCGTGCTGCAGGTGCACTCCTTCGACTTTTTCCGCTACGGCCTGACCGAGGTCTACTCCACTGCGCCATCCCTCGCGCAGCTCAAGGGCCGCCAGTACCAGAGCTTGGGGCAGGCGGCGCAAGAAATTCACGTCCACATCTATGGCAAAGACCGAGGGTACGTCAACTATTCGCTGGAGTACGAGGCATACTGCATAGGGCTCTCGGAAGAAGCGTGCGCCACACAGCTTGGCACGGCTACGCGCAGGGTCGTGTCGCACGGCGAGCAGTTCGAGGTGCCCTTCTCGCCAGAACTGCTCACCACGTTTTGCGTAACGGAGCCGGATAGCCTTGCGCCCGGCGGACGGTGGGTCGCGTGCTGCCACCTGCTGCCGATGGTCCCGCTCGGCGTGGACGACTCGGCGGCGGAGGCTCGGCTGGCGCAGCTGATGTCGGAGGACCGTCATCACGCGACAGTCGGGAGTCGGCAACGCCGCAGTCTTATGGCGAGCGGCGGTGGCGGCAGCAGCACCAGCACCAGCACTCGCACGCACGCGGCGGCGAGCAGCAGCAGCACGCACGCCGCGGCGAGCAGCAGCACGCGCACGTCGGCGAGCAGCAGCGGCAACAGCAGGACGCACGCGGAGGCGAG
>PJAB01001750.1:0-12428 GCA_002887195.1 Chrysochromulina parva | reverse complement strand
CTCGGTGTCCAGCGCTGTGTCATCCGGCGCCGCCTCCGGGTCGGTGGTCAGTGCCGCCTCCTCGGCCGCTTCTTCCAGTGCCGCTTGTGCATCATCTTCGTCGTCACGGTCGTCCGAGGGAAGTGTATGCGTGTTCCGCCGCTTTGGGGGTGCTTTGCGTGCCTGTGCTCTGCGTATCGCCTCCGCCGCCGCCGCCATCATGCCGCGCTACACTCCGGAAACAAAACAACCAGACAATGGCCGACGCCCCCCTTCGCACTACGTCATTAGGAAAAGTTCCTACATGTGGAGAGAAGCGGAGTGTTACATGTAAGGCACTTGCTCTGTCTACTGTCAGACAAGTCATAATCAGTGTCTTGGACAGTGTGTCTCTCATCATTTCATGTTGTGGTACCCTGAAGATAAACTTTTCGGCTCCGTCGACCGGGACCGCTGTTTAGACGGTTTAGACGCGCGCCTCAGGCCGCGTCCGGAGCTGGGACCGTCTGCTTTCCGGTGTTATTTACGTCTGTTTTCCAAAGCTATTTTCGCGCTCGAAATTTGAAATTTCGAGATATCGACGTAATATCGAAAACGCCGCGAATGTTGGTATCCGAGCGTTCCGTTTGCGCGAACACTGTTTTCCGAGAAAATCACGCTCCACCGCACGGGCAACCGCCACGGTGTACCGACCGCGGCTGTACGGACTGATTAGCGGACCCACGCGGCAAGATGAAGATCGTAGAGAGACCCACTCGGAGAGGCTCGGCTCTCACCAAAGCGCACTCGGCGCACACAGCTTTGCGATCTACGAGAAGTCTACGTGAAGTGTATCGTACTTTCTCGGCCGCTGCAACTTTCCTGGTTCTGCTGCCTGGAATCCCACCTTTTTGGTGGGGCTGCTGGTAGGCGAACGAGGTTCTTTCTTCCTGCTGGGTGGGGACAGTGGTACGTTGAGCTCCTCCGCAATCGCGAGCAGTGGCGCGAACTCGGACTCGCTGTCACGCGCGCGGCGCAGGCCTTCTTGCAGGGCAGCGGCGCTGAAGACGCCATTCTTCTGCGTCGCGGCGAGCGCTTCGAAGAGGGCCTCGATCTCACCCTCGGTACGGCCGCGCGAAAGCAGATGAGCGAATAACTCTTCCGTCGCGTCCATCGTGCGAGGGCTCGGAACTGGTATGCCAGGAGCGGAGCCTGAAGCAGAGCCAGGCGATGGCGTGCCCTCGAAGCTGCCACTCTGGGGGTCCGTACTGATCGGCGGTCGGGCGGGCACCTCGAGTGGTGAGCTTGCGTCTGCGAGCGCGATGATCTTAAGCTCAAGTGTGGCTTCCTCGTGTTCCTGCAGCATCTTAATGCGCGTCTCATCGTCCAGCCAGCTGATGCCTCGCGCAGTGATGGTGCGCATATGCTGTTCGGCATATGCGTTGAGTGCAGTTGTCTTCCCCTTGTTGCGAGGCACCTGATGCACCACCGACAGTGGCCGAAATGCGTCTGGCGGCGGAGTCAATACTCTGACCGATCGCGAGCTGTACATTTCCTGAAGCAGCGCGCGCCGCGAGGGCAACAGCGGCTGTGACAGATGCGACCGCCGCGACACAGAACCAGATGCCGCCGCCTCCATGCTCCCGACTTGCTTGCCGGGGCTGCTCGGGATCGGCGACGTGCTTCCACCTCCTGGCACATCGACTTGTAACGGTGCGCCTCGCAGGCGTACCGGCATGGGGTTGGACTGATGCGCGCGCGGCGACAGCGCAACCGGGCTCAAGAGGTGCGGTTTCGTGAGCTTCCGGCACACCTCAGTACATGGACGGAGAACCCTCGAAGTTCGATAAGTTCTCAATTTGGGTTCACAAATGAGGTCATTTGCGGAACGTTATTCGGGTCGCGCGCAGTTGTGGTACACGTTGCGGAGGCGTTGAGTCACGCGAAGTCCTTCGTCCAACGAGCAAATAAACGACCAAGCTCCAAGGTGCCTCGTCGCCTCGAAGTGCATGAAGAGCGATAGGCGCGCGCGCGCGCGACCGCGTTGTTTTGGGCACGCTCCGTCGACTCCTCGTTGGTGTTCTGATTAATCCGGGAGCCTTCATACGGTTAGGGGTTACTGAAGTTATCTATTTATCTGAAAATCCTACCGTACCCTGAACCCTTTAATTACATGTTTTTACATGTATGATATAAGTAAAAGTATGATAAAATCCTTATATATAAGTTCATTTTATCGGTGGCAGTGGAGAAGATGGCGGTGGTGGCGATGAAGGTGGGGGAAATCGCGTAGGGGGAGGTACCGTCGAGGCGCGGCGAGTGGGCGCGTCACGTCCCACCCCTCCTGTCCCACTCTCTAAATCATCCCTTCGGTCCCTGTCGCGCCCGCATCTCCATCATTCTGCGATCTCGGATCCCGTGGCTGCCCGGCGGGCGGCGGGGCGCGGGGTCCTGGCTGTCCGCGCTGCGCCGCGACCATATAATCCCTCGCCAGCTTCCTGCATCCTGGAATGGAGCCGAGCTTCGATCTGAAAACGTCAATAGTCGAGTAGTAGTAGCTGCAGTACACGCTAGTGATAGAGTGCTGTCACTCGGCCGGCACCGCTTCTCCGCCCACAACCCCAATCCCCATAGCGTTCTCGGCGCACCCGGCTAATGCTGCTCCGTCGGGGCGTCACTGCTTCCCGGCGCCGTTACAGCGGGTCGAGGCTCTCACAACCGGACCGCCGCAGCCACGGGTGGGCTGCGCGAGGCAGTTGCACCCCCCACGTGCGCGCTAGCCTCCACAGGCGACCATCCCGCCGCCGGGCGCACAAATTGCTTCGAGTACACGGACGCCATGGGAGAGGCGTGATGAGCAGCGCCGTGATGAGCAGCGCCGTGATGAGCGGACGCCATGGGAGAGGCGCAATCCTCCTCGTGCGAGTGCTCGAGCGTCTTGCACACGAGCTTCTGCACCATCTCCGCCGCGTGCTCCACCAGCTTCGACGGCTCAAGCTTCGAGAGGACGCGCATCGCCGTCAATCGCACATCCGCATCCGGATCCTCGAGCCTGTGGGGAAGACGAGGCGCCGTGGTGAGCACTGACATGCAGCGAGGGCACAGACGAGGTCACCATACCTTTGGACCTCCACGGACGCAATCAAGCGCAATCGCGCGCAATCGCGCGCAATCAAGCGCAATCACCATACCTTTGGACCACGATGGACGCATAGTCGACGATCGCCGACGTCTGCAGCTTGGCAAGCAGCTGCATCGCCGCCAGGCGCACCTGAGGGACACGGCGCTGTGGTGAGCGCTTGCATGCAAGGCAGCTTGGAGGAGCTAGCTGCGTCGCCAGGCGCACATCCGAGTCCACGTCCGAGAGCATGCCCACGACGGCGCCCGTATGCTGCTCGAGCACCGCGTACCTGTGGGGAGGCAGCGGCGCTGTAGTGAGCACTGGCATGCAGCGACACCGACAGACGAAGCGGCTCACTTCGAGGGAGGTGTACCGCAATCAAGCGCAATCAAGCGCAATCAAGCGCAATCAAGCGGCTTACTTGAGCTCCGAAAGGACCTCGAGGCAGGTGTACCGCACGCCGCTGTCCGCGTGCTGCAGCAGCTCAATCACGCGCGGCACCAGCTGCTCGAGCTTCCAAGGCTTGAGATGGCTGAGCGCTTGGACGGCCGCCAGGCGCACCTGAGGGACACGGCGCTGTGGTGAGCGCTTGCATGCAAGGCAGGCCGCCAGGCGCAATGGAGCATCTCGGGAGGTAGTCGGCGCTCATCAGTCGCAATCAAGGAGCCATCCGAGGAGATCCGCGTACGTCTGAGTCGGGATCAGCGAGGCGATCGACGATGGCGTTGGCGTGCTTCGCCAGTTGCGACGCGTCGAGGCGGGCGAGTACACGGAGCCCGGCCATTCGCACGTCTGGGTCGGCGTCCGACAGGCTGCTGGCCACCGCCGAGCCGAGCGCCATCAGCATCGCGAGCTCGAGCTGGCCGAGCACGCGCATCGCCGCGAGGCGCACCTGAGAGACACGGCGTTGTGGTGAGCAAATGGCAGGCAAGGCAGGGGGCATTCGCCGCGAGGCGCACGTTGCTGTCGACGTCGGCGAGGGCAGCGACGAGGGTCGGCACATGCGCGCCCATGTCGGATGGGGACAGCTGGCCCACCGCCATCACCGCCTGCAGCCGTCCGCGCGTCCGGCCCGCCTCCGCCTCATTTTTGGCGGCCTCAGACGCGGCTGCTGACGACGAGTTGGCCGGCGCGCCCGTCTGCGGCGGCGCCGAGGGTGGCGGCGCTGGAAGAGCTTTGCGCGCTGGTGACGGTGCACATTTCGGCGACAATGGCAAGTAAACCTGTTGCGCGGCTGGCGGCGGCGGCGGCGGCGGCGTGGTCCCAACCGAGCCGCTTGTTGGGCTGCTGCCGCTGCTGCTGCTGCCGCTGCCACTGCCACTGCCGCTGCATTCCAGCGGCGCCGCCTTCGGCACCGCCCGTTCGCGCGTCGAGGGAGGCGGCTTTGACGGCTTGCTGACACGTGTGGACGGCGAACCGTGACGAGGCGAGGCATGACGGGGCGAGTGAGACGATGCGGGCATATGGACGGCAAAATTAATGACTTTTCGAATTTTAAAGGTTGGGCATTAACCCACACGAGGATGTGAGCGAGTGTGTGACAAAAATTTGAGTACATGTATTTGCGGACTTCTTCGGTCGCGTCCTCGTCGTCTCAGAAATGGCGACGCGTGAGAACCGAAGAGGACCGTCGGTGCGTGCGGCGCCTCGTTGCCGTCCGGATCCTTGGCATCAGCTCCCGACGGCCACTGACGAAATGCGAGCTACCTCCCTGTCTGAGGACCGGTGACATCGATAACCATGCCGCGTCTGGCGTCACACCCAGACACTGAGGCCTTGAAGCTGCCCGCCGCCACTCATCAACCCAACGACACTCCGGTGCGCTCTGACCGCCGGGCCAACTGCTTGCTGTGCTTGCGCAGGTAGGTAGGTAAGGCAGGACTGCGCGCCGCAACGACATACAGCTGCATCGGGCCCTCACCCTCTGCCATACAGCTGCATCGGGTTCACTATCCATCGGCCCGTAACCCTGGCTTCGAATGACATCAGCCGTAACCCTCTGCCGTACAATTCAAAGGTCGAGATGGCTGTGCTTGGGCAGACTCGACTTCTAGACGAGAGTACCAGATTACAGTCGAAAACCGGCACTGATTTTGGGCAGGAGCACAACTAGGGCCTATCCATAGGATTTTCTATTAGTTCATGATATAGATATCATATCAGGCCGAGTCTTCCGTTCCGGAAGGACACCGGACAGCGCGGAGGCGAGGCAGGTGCAGCCGCGCGGGGATTGCCGCCCGCTTCCTCCCCCGGCCGCGCGATCCGGGCCGGTTGCTTAGCTAATGCTTAGCGCCGGAGTAACTACGCCGGATAAGCTGCTTTGCCTTTGGCACACGCATGCACACTGCCAGATGTCGGGAGCGTCCGCTCACACGCAACGGACCCAGACTCGCCATGAGGGCCACATGAGAGATCACATCTCGGGTCACGTCTCCTTGGTCACGTCTCCCGAGGCGTCTTCAGCGCTTGAGATCACATCTCGGGTCGCTCCTCAGCGCTTGAGATCACATCTCGGGTCACGTCTCCCGAGGCGTTTGAGATCACATCTCGGGTCGCTCCTCAGCGCTTGAGATCACATCTCGGGTCACGTCTCCCGAGGCGTTTGAGATCACATCTCGGGTCGCTCCTCAGCGCTTGAGCCCGTGCATGGTCTCGAACAGCTCCTTGCACAGGTTCTGGATCTGGCGGTTGGTCGACTCGTTGACGCACTTCATCATCTCGACGTGAGTGGTCGGGGGAGGGACGAAGCATTGCGCCTCGATCGGCAACACCAAGGCCATGTTCTTGAGGCCAGTCATGAACTCCTGCGGCTCGACCCCGCCTGAGCCGTCCAAATCGAACTTGGAGCGCAGCAGATCCCACTTGGACGCGCCCCCGGGCGAGTGCTGCCAGTCCTCGGCGGTGAGCGAGCCGTCGCCATTGACGTCCAGGATCTTCCACAGCTGATCTATCTGCTTCGTCGTCTCCGGAAAGAGCCAAATTTCAGAGTCCTTATTGCTCATCTCATCGAAGAGCTCCTTGCAGAGGTCCTGGATCTTGTTGTTCGCGCTCTGGGTGAGCCACTCGACGCACTCGTGGTGGTCGCTAGGGATCTTCGCGAAGCACTCGGGGTCGAGCGGCTTCTCCATGGCCAGTGACTTGAGACGCTCGACGAACTCGGGTGGTGCGACGACGTTGGAGCCGGTGAGATCGAAATGCTTCTTCAGCAGGTCCCACTTGCCGCCACCGCCCGGCGTGGCCTCCCAGTCCTCGGCCGAGAGCGTACCATCGCCATTCACATCGAGCATCTTCCAGAGTCTCTCAATCTGTACCTTGGTTTCATCGCTGACCGTGAGGCCTGAGAGGTAGGAAAGCTGCGGGTACGTCGACCAGATGTCACCTGGTCGTGGGATGATAAGCGCCGAGCTGCTGCTCGCCTGACGCTTCGGGGCAGCGATGTCGTGCAGTCGTGGATTGTGACCGCCTTCATTTACGCGCTTCGCCATTGCGAACTAACTTTGTGGTCGCCCGTAAAAATAAAATATCAGCGCAGGAGCCTGACGGCGGCCGCGAGAGGGCGAAGCGCTGAGCGCTTGACGCGTTGATATTTTTGTGAGGAAGTGAAGTGTGAACTTCCGGTGTGAAAGAGCGCGGAGCGCTCTTCGAGCTATGCTAAGGAAGAGATAGGTCGTCCAGAAAGCTAGTGCGCTAACACGATAGATAAATCTTCGTTGTCGCGGGAATGTCGATTTGCGACCGCGGCTATTGCAGGGGGCACTTTTGATTTACGAGCCGATGTAAAAGATGTTGCTCCGAAGAATCCCTCGGAATCATTCACACCGCGCCATGGCGGGCCTCGCGCTCCTCCAGAGCGACGAATGTCTTGCCGCGGGCGCAACTCGCAACTGCTGGAAGTGGCGTGAAGCAGCATCGACTTGCTTCGGGCTTCGCGGCGCCGCACTGCTCGCACCAGAGGTGGCGCAGCACACCGAGGCGATCCGCCTGCCGAAGGCCATCAGCGACAAGGAGATCGCGTTGCTGGTGGCGGCTGCAGAGCAGCACAAGCTGAACCACGCTGGCGATGCGAAGCTCACGGGCTCATCGGACGCACCGGGCAAGCTCTACCTTCACCACAATGGGTGTGATCCGACAATCCTGCCGATCGTTGCCCGGATCGAGGCGCTCGTCCGACGGACCGACCGTGAGAATTGGGGGCTACTTGCCGATCGCACGGTGCTCGCCGGCAAGCCGATGACGCCGCGATGCGTCGAGTTCCACGAATACGTCGTGGGCGGCCGCGACCAGTGCCTGAGCCACTACGATGCGGGCTCCCTCTTCACAGCCGACGTGATGCTATGTGAAACCTCCGAGTTCGAAGGAGGCGAGATGCACTTCGAGATTGAGCGCGGCGAGATTCGCGGCGAGATGGCGAGCGGTACGACGGCCAGTGACGAAGTGAGTGACGAAGCGTCTCGCGGCGAAGAGCGCGTCGAGTCGCGAGGCTCACCACCCTTTGGGCGCGGCGACGTGCTCGTCTTTTTGAGCCATAAAGCACATGGTGTACACCGCCTTCGGAGCGGCCGACGCATAGTTCTCGTGATCGAGTTTTGGCAGGGGGGCGCCTGCAGGGCCAACCACCGGTGCTGCGACGGCGGGTGCGGTGGGAAAGACGCGCAGTGTGGCAACGAGGAGGGCGCGGCTACCTTTGACAGCCGTTACTACCGCGAGCCGTTACCACCGGATGCCGTGCCGGAGACTGTGCCTGAGGCGGAGGAGTCAGCGGCGGCGGCGGAGGAGGCGGCGGCAGAGGAGGAGGAGGAGGCGGTGGTGGCCATGGCGTGGCGAGCGGAGGCTCAAGAGACTCCGATTCGTCAGCCGAGGTTCGTCAGCCGAGGTTCGTCAGCCGAGGTTCGTCAGGCTCAAGGCGTTCTGGCAGCTGGGGAGTCGACGGCTGCTGCCGAGGCTAAATGCAAGGCTGCCGCCGCCCCCGCCCCCGCCCCAGCGGCCGCTGCCGCCGCCGCCACTGCCGCGGCCGCCTCCACTGCCGCCGTCGCCGCCGCCCCACCGCCGCCGAGCCTCGCCCCTCCGGCGGCTTTCACAAAAAGACGCTTGCTCCACGACACCCTGGTGGCCCAAGGCGCCGTCGTGGGCGGACGGGTGCCGCCGGTGTGGTGGCAGAGCGCCGGTGTGGGCGCCGAGCTGGCTGTCGAGCTTGCGACGAGATTCTACTGCGTCCTCGATGGCTTTATATCCCCTTGTGCATGTGCCGAGCTGCAGGTGACGTCTCTGTGATGGCCTCTGGTGGCCTTTGATGGCCGCTGATGGCCTCCGATGGCCTCCGATGGCCTCTGATCGCCTCTGATCGCTTCTGATCGCCTCTGATCGCCTCTGATCGCCTCTGATCGCCCCAGTGCCGAGCTGTGTAGGCCGAGGCCCCTTGACTTGACTTGAATTGACTTGACTTGACTTGACTAGACTTGACATGACATGACTTGACTTGAATTGACTTGACTAGACTTGACTTGACTAGACTTGACTTGACTTGGCTTGGCTTGACTTGACTTGGCTTGACTTGGCGTGCTGTGTAGGCCGAGGCGCAGGCGGCGCGGGGCGATGGGCGGTTGACGAATCCCTTGGCACTGGTCGGGCGAGGTCGAATGTTTCGTCAAGGGCAGGCCGGTTCAGACGAAACCGATCGATCGCGCCGTGGTGATCAGATCGGCTGGTTTGACGGAACCGAAGCAGGATGGCGCATGCTCGGCGCGTACCTGGAGCTGCTCGACCACTTCGTTGCGCTGGCCAAGGGCAGTGGTGTGCCCGCCGCCGCCGAGCTCCACGGCTGCACGCAGCGCTCGCGCGCCATGATCGCGTGCTACCCGGGAGGCGGCGCTCGCTATGCGAAGCACTGCGACAATGCATGCGCCAACGGTACGGGGCCCGAGTGTAACGGGCGGCGCCTCACCGCCATCCTGTACCTGAACACGCGCTGGCGCCCAGCCGACGGTGGAGAGCTCGTCCTCTTCCCCCCCGCACCGCTCAACACGGCGCCCGGCCCGGCGCCCGCCGCGGCGGGCGCCGCGGCGGCCGCCGCGGCGGCGCTTGGGCACATTGCGCCGTGCGGCAACCGGCTCGTGCTCTTCTGGTCGGACGCGCGCGTGCCCCATGAAGTGCTCCCTGCGCATGCTGAGCGGTATGCGGTGACTTGCTGGTATTATGATGAGACCGAGCTACGCCGCGCGAATGAAAGGTGAGGTCGCGGGGGGACCGTTCCGTATTCGCAAAACGTTCCGCCATTTAAAAGCATCTTACGAATGTGTGGTGTATACGGGGAGATGGGCTTCGCTGTGCGACCTTCGATTAATGAGCTGACCTTATTATCATGATCGGAACAGGCAGACGAGGTTTCGCGTCTGTCGTGTTAACGTTCACACACGGCACGCCCGCTCCTGCCCCTCATTTGCAATGCCGTACCGGCCGCGTGTCCTCATCCTCGGCACGGGCTGGGGCGGAAACAAGCTCGCCCGCTGTTTGGACAAGTCACTCTTCGACGTGCGTGTCGTGTCTCCAGCGAACCACTTCCTCTTCACCTCCTTCCTCCCTTCAACGGCAGTGGGCACGTTGGAATTCCGCGCCATCCAGGAACCCATTCGCACCATCAAGGGCCTCGGCGAGTACTACCAGGCAAAGGCGCGCAGCCTCGACTTCGCCAGCCGGACTGTCACCTGCGAGGACATTTTCAAGGGAGCAGAATTCAAGGTCGGGTTCGACTACCTCGTGGTGGGGACGGGCTGCAAGACGAACACGTTCAACACGCCCGGGGTGGCGGAGCGCGAGGGCAAGGAGGTCTTCTTTCTGAAGCATCTTTTCCACGCCAGGCAGATCCGCAGCAGGATACTGGAGTGCTTCGAGCGGGCCACCAATCCCACGCTCCCGCCGGCAGCGGTCGAGCGGCTGCTCTCATTTGTCGTCGTAGGAGGCGGACCCACCTCTTGTGAATTCACCACCGAGCTGCACGACTTCCTCACGCAGGACGTCTCGAGGTGGTACCCGGACCTGGCGCAAAAAGTGCGCGTAACTCTGGTGGAGGCGGGTCCCAGCCTGCTGGGCAGCTTTGACAAGGCGCTGGTGACGTACTATACTTCCTCACTGCTGCGGAAGCAGATTGACGTCAGGACGCACACCGCCGTGACGCGCGTGGAGGAGACACACGATGAGTGCGGGACGCACACTACGATCGCCCACCTGGGCGACGGCAGCAAGCTGCCGTTTGGGACGATGGTATGGTCAGCTGGCCTAGCGCCAGTCAAGTTTACGCAGAACGGCGGGCTGCCCACGCACGCACGCACCAAGCGCATACTAGTGGACGAATTCCTACGCGTGGAAGGGCTGCGTGGCAGAGTCTTCGCCCTCGGTGACTGTGCCGGCGGCTTGCCTCCCCTCGCATCTGTGGCCGAGCAGCAGGGTCAGTACCTCGCTGACTGCTTCAACACTCACTATGCGACCTTTGACCCTTCCAGTGATGCCGACCTACCTCCACCAGGGCAAGTGCCCGCGCCAGTTGGGCTGCCATTCCCACGCTTTCTCTTCGCCAAGTCCGCAACCTTCCGTTACATCAGCGTCGGGGCCATGGCGTCGATGGGACTTTCAGGCGGCGTGGTGGACATGACGAAGGCCGATGTGGTGGGCGGTGGCGGGTCTACCTTCACCGGCTTCGCTGCGATGCTTGCCTGGAAGGGCGGGTACCTTTCCAAGCAGGTAGCGAGCACGCCTCTCTCTGATTGCACCTGATGACCTCCCTAATTTCCTCCCTCATCATCGCACTGGTACCTTTCCAAGCAGGTAGCGAGCACGCCTCTCTCTGATTGCGCCACCCCAGCTCCAACACCTCCCCATCTGCCAGCCAACGCGCCCACCACAGCGCCCTTTGGAATGCCCCACACTGTCCTCATCACCCCGTGCTCACCACAGCGCTCTTCCTCTCCGCTCGCCCCTGGCCCTGCCGTGCACCGCAGCTCAGTTGGAGCAACATGATGGCCTCTGATTGCGCCTGATGACATAGCCTAATTGCCTCCCTCATCATCGCACCGCAGCTCAGTTGGAGCAACATGATGCTGGTGCCCATGTACTGGTTCAAGTCTCTGGTGTTTGGACGTGACATAAGCCGATTCTAAGACGCGCCAGCCCGCTTGCAGTTGCACTAGGCGCCCTACACTCCGCTCGAGATCTCCGATCTCCGTAAACATCTAACATGCGCGCCGCCTCGTGAGCGCTTTGAGTGGGGTAGGCGTGCGGTTAAGAGGCGTGACTGTGGACGAATTATAAGTCTAGTAGAAGACTAGGGAAAAGAGCGTTAGGTGTTGTGTGTAATTCATATGATCGAACAGCGCGTCCCGCCTCGACCAACTTCATGCGTAACTAGCTTCATGCGTAACTTCGAGAGGCGGGCAAACACCACCCCCCCCGGCGCGTTTCAGGGTATACAGCCCCGTATGTAGCCGCGCGGGGTGGCGCATTGTCTTTGGCGTTGCAGCGTCTGTGGCCGTGGCCGCGATTCATTCTCTGATTCGTCACGCAAGCGGCACACCCAGGGTACATGGCAACATGGGAGGCAAGTCCGACTCCGATCTCACAGAGCTCTAAGTGCATGCTTGGGCCTCCCGCAAGACATGCAACAACAGTTGTAGGTGACTAGATGTCCTCCAAGAACACGTACCCCCAACGAGATGTTGCACAAAACAACATGCACTTCGTGTTCCCTCCCTCACTCCCCCGCCCGCGTACTTGGGGTCGATACTGAGGTTATCCGACCGTGCCACCACCGACCCCCATAACCGACCCCCATACTGCGAATACCAAGCAAGAATGTCATCCAAAACGCGATCACGCCCAGCGATGCAGGCGGCGTTTGCGAGGTACGTTTCCATAGTCGAGTTGAGGTCTCACACCTTCACATTCGTACCTGCCGCTTCAACTCTTGATCGACTTGATCACCTCAATTATGATCGTGACCAGCAGGTTGAGCGATTCGACGATGACCTCGCCGCACATATTGGCGCAGAACGCGCTCGCGAATAGCATGGGCAACCCCTTGGATGCGAGGATGATCATCGGCTCATTCAAAAAGAACCGCAAGCCACAGGAGAAGAGCCACGTCCTGATGAGCTCAACCGTATCGCCCGGTACATGAGTCGAGACCTCGCCCTCCTCAAGAGGCGGCAAGTATGGATTATTGGCCGGGTCTTGCGGCTCAAAGAGCGAGCAGCCGAAAAAGAGGGTCATCAACAGGAAGATCCCGAACATCCCGATCGACAGGCCCCAGCCGAGGAGGATGTGCCTCACCCCAGGCCAGTCCTTGTTCTTCCATGTGTAC
>PJAB01001749.1:0-12437 GCA_002887195.1 Chrysochromulina parva | reverse complement strand
TTGGCAGATGCTCACTGCTGCCCCGACCGAGGCCCCGCGGCAGAAACAGAGCCTCGGTCGATGCGAGCATGGGTTATCCAGGAAGGTGAGACCTTGGCGAAGGCGCTGCCTTGAGCTCAGTTTGCGTGCGGAAAAGAAAGCACAGGAAAACGAATGGGTATTCACCCCTACCGAAGATCCCCCGCGAACCGTTCATCTTCAACTTCTCGACGACGCGATTACGTCTCCGCTATAACTCAACTATAACACGTCGATCGTGGACCTTAAAGTTAAACGTGCGTCGCTGGTGCCGCGTACCTGCCGCGGGCGGCGCCGGCCGGCCGTGAGGCGTGACTCTCGATCTCGGTATACGGTGAGCCGTCTGCGCGCGGTCCGCGAAGGAAGCTTCGCGCCCGGGGCGTCGAACACCAACACGCGGCACGCGCCTTAGGCCTTTCGATGGCCACGAGCGCATCGGGCGACCCCCCATTGAATCATGCACGCAAGGTTGCGAAGAAGCATCCAATCAAAGATAAGTCTCTTGCAAACGGACTTCGCTTCCAAGAAGGTCGACGGATATGGGGCGAGGCCGGCGAACCGTGTGCAGGGCTTGTACGGATGTCGACCTTGACGAACCACGTGGAGCCGTGAAGGTTCGTAGTGGCTCCTGAGCTAATACAACGGCCAGATCCGCCATGGAGCGCATGCTATGGGAAACGCCCGATGGCAGGGACACGGCGCGCAAGAGGCTGGCGCCCATCCTGCTGCACCACAAGCGCATGGGCAGAGTCATCAATGGCAGGCCTGCCCACAAGGCATCCAATCCACTGGTCCCTTGATTGTATCCTGGAGTGTCCAGGGAGAGCAAAGCCGCCGATGCTCTGCGGAGATGATCTGGGCGTTCAAGCATCTGCAACCAGCGCAGTCTCCCCGTAGAACTCGCACCGAGGCCACTGAATTCACGTGTGAGAAGATCCACACTGGCCGATCGAAACTGCACCAACTCCAATGAACAGCGGAGCCGATGGACGATGCCGACCCAGGCCTGCAGCGTGTCAGGCTGCAGCTTATAGGGCTGCGAAAAACTAGAGAGCGAGCATGCTCGGAGAGCCTTGGTCCTACGCGTCCTCCGCACGTGAGGAAAGGTCAGGCCGTGGTCGGCCACAAGGAAGGAGGCTGGAAGCAGCACGAGCGTTTCAGCGATGTCAGCTAATGGCCGAGGACCCACAGACCAAAGCGACGCGATGTCGGCATGGACATAGTCCACCAGCTGCCCACCGAGGCCGGCAGGATACCCAACCGCACTTGCCTGCACCGGTGCCAAACGAGCAGCAATCAGGTCAAGCCGTGCCCCCTCTGTGTGTCCGTTCAGGTCGACCAATAGGTGGACCATTGGTCGGCGGTCGCTCATCCGGTCGTCGTCGGGCACGTGGTCGAACCGGTCACAACCCAACTCAATCTTGCGCGAGGTGACACGCGGTCCAGTGGCGTAGCATTCGATGCGAAACCGCGCTCGGTCGTGGAGGGCAAACACATGCGACATGAGCTGGCCGACTGGATGGCGGTCGTTGAGATCGGAGCTCATGTATGCTATTCGCAGTCGCCCTACACTGGAGGGCTCACGGAGTTTCCTCGTCGGTCGCTGTGATCCGACTGCATGCAACGCGGCCCTTGCGTGCGCCGAGGCCACGGCGCGCGGCAACCAAGATGGCAACGGGTGGTAGGAGAGCAGGTGCCACGGCTGCGCACTCAGCAGGGTGCCATCGTCGGCCTCATGCACAGCGCGCTCCAGCACGCCACGCATCGTGATCATGAGCTCGTCTCGATCCTGCCAGTTTGCGAGCCACGTGCTCGCGTGCGCAGCATTACACAGCGCATGCGGATGCCCGGGACGCAGAGCTAGTGCATGCTTGTATGCAGTGAGCGCGGCGACCATATCATTGCGATAACTGACGCCGAGATTGATGTATGGATCGGCCCACGCTGGAGACATTTGAATAGCGCTCTTATAGCTGTGCTGCGCCCGTGCCGCAGCCGCTGGGCTCAGCTGCTCTCGCTGCGCGTTACCTAGGTTGAAGTAAGCAGCGGCATCAGTGGGATATATGGCGAGGTGCCTTGCGTAGGCCTCCTCGGCCTCTTCCATCCTGTGATCTAGCATCAAGGCATATGCCACAAAGTTGTGACGATTCGTTGCGCTGAAAGATGAAATCGCCTCTGCAATACGACCATGCTCGAGCAGGGTTTCACCGACACTCATGAGGTTGAGTTCACTCATGAGGAGGATCGGGTTTGAGCGTGTTCGAGTGAAACTGCTCCCGATTTCTCTCCGACGGACCCGGAGTCTCGCCGCGTCCTAGGGTGCGCAAAGAGCCGGCTATAAAGATGGACGCAACTCGTCGTTCACACCTTTCGGGGGGAAAATCGACGTCAAGAACTTGGCGTGTGAACGACGATTTTGGCCAAGTTCCGGCACCTAATTTGGAAAAAAACTGCATGAACGAACGACGTGACGATATGAAGGGTTGCTTTTCACCGCCGGTGCCTCTGTACTCTACCGGCACCGCCGGTCGTGGCAAAGGGTACAGTAGCAAAGGCAGCGCCAGCGGCAAGGGTGGAAGCGGAGAGGTAACTGCATCGTCTCCAAGTCCTGCGCTGCTCACTGCCAACCTAAAGAATTCGCGCACGCTAGAAGAGGTATTCTGCACGGTTGCTGCGCACGAGAAGCGTTTCAATCACATCCACCTGTCGGCGTGTTGGAGTGCTCTCGGTAACCTTGCGAACTGGGCTGATGGCTTGTGGGTGCTCGAGCATGCGCCAGTGCTCAACCTACTGGTTCAGCGGACGATGCACATAGCCTCGACGAGCTCAGAGATTCGTGCACGTGAGCTGGCAAACATTGCGCACGGAGCGGCTAAGAGTGGGCAGGCAGGAACGATGAGCGCCCTCATGACAACGTTGGCCCGCTCGATAGAGCGACGTGTTGCCGACTGCAACGCGCAGGAACTCGCCAACGTCGCATGGGCATTTGCCAAGGCGGCGACGCCGGACACTGAGCTGTTCGCTGTGCTGGCACGGGCGTGCGAAGTCCAGCTAAGCAGCTTCAAGGCCCAGGAGCTCGCCAACACTGCGTGGGGTTTTGCCACCGCTGGCCACACCGACACGCGGCTGTTTGCTGCGCTAGCGCGGGCAGCGGAGGCGCGGCTTGCCGATTTCAGCGTGCAGGGACTGAGCAACACGGCGTGGGCGTTTGCCAAGGCGGGCCACGATGATGCGCCACTTTTTCGCGCACTGGCCGTTGCCGCTCGCCAACGCCTCCCAGAATTTAACGCGCAAGACCTTGCGCACACGGCATGGGCATTCGCCAAGGCCGGCGCGCTGGAGGCTGAGCTCGCCGAGGCTCTCGCACTTGCCGCCGAGTCGGAGCTGGGTCGCTTCAGCGCACAGGGCCTCGCGAATCTCGTGTGGGCCTTTGCCAAGGCTGGCCATCTCGGCGGGCGCCTCTTCGCGGCCTGCGCGACCGCAATACGAGGCCGCGTGGCCGAGTTCAACTCGCAGGACCTCGCCAACACTGCGTGGGCGTTTGCGAGAGCGTGCCACACGGATGCTGAGCTCTTTGGCGCGCTGGGCGGCGCGGCGAAACATTGCCTCACCGATTTCAATACGCAGGACCTCATCAATACTGCGTGGGCCTTTGCCAAGCTTGGCGTGCCGGACGCAGCCCTTTTCTCGTCGGTGGCGCGATCGCTTGCGAGCCAGCAGCGCCTCGGCACGCTCAGCGTGCAGCAAGTGGCCAACATCGCGTGGGCTTTTGCCAAGGCCGAGGCCATCGACACAGGCCTCTTTGACGCGCTCGCGCGGTCGGCAGCGCAGCGGGCATCCGATTTCAGCGCGGAAGATCTCGCCAATGTCGCGTGGGCCTTCGCCAATGCGGGCTTGCTCGAGGGCCGCCTCTTCGCGTCGCTAGCGGCGGCGGCGGAGGGCCGGCTGCACGAGTTTGCGGACGAGGCGCTTGACAATGCCGAGTGGGCTTTCGCGCGCGCCGGCCAGCATAAGGTCGCCAAGGCCCTTCGCATGCGTCGGAAGCGCGCGGCGAGCGCGATGGAGGGCGATGCCACGAGCGGCGGCGGCAGCGGCGGCGGTGGCCTGGGCGGCGGCGGCGGCGGCTCGGGCGGCGGCGTATCCGCGTGCGGGCCCGTGGTGGTTGCGGGTGGTGGCATCGGCGGGGCGGCGGTCGCCGTCGCGCTCCAAAGCCACGGCTTTGACGTGATGGTGCTTGAGGCCGACAGCAGCTTCGAGGCACGCAAGCAAGGCTACGGCCTGACAATCCAGCGGCAGGACGCGACGCAGGCGATGGGCCTCCAGCTCGGTCGCGACGACGCGCCGTCGACCTCGCACTACACCTTCTCGGCAGAGGGGCACATCCTCGGCTTCTATGGCGAAGCCTTTGGTGAGAAGAGCCGTGGGCGGCGCGAGGCCGACGACTCGGGGCGCTTCGTCCACATACCCCGACAGACGTTACGGCAGCGCATCGTCGAGCGCCTACGGCCAGGGACCATTCGGTGGGGCGCCAAGCTGAAGAGCTTCGCGTGCTGGATCGACGACCCTGAGCGGCGGCAGCACCCCAGCACCCCAGCCAATGGACCCTTCGCCAATGGTGTGACTGTCACCCTCGCCGACGGTAGCACCCTCGACGCTGCGTTGCTGGTCGGCTCGGACGGCATCTTCTCGACCGTCCGTCGCCAGCTCGCCCTTCCGCGCGACAGGCTGCACTACGTCGGGCTGCTTGTGGTGCTCGGCATTCACGAGGGGCCGCTCAGCCTGCCCCTCGCCGAGCGGCGCATCTTTGAGACGGTCGACGGCACGAGCCGCATCTACGCGATGCCATTCACCACGAGCGCCACGATGTGGCAGCTCTCCTTTCCGTACCCCGAGGCGGCCGGCAAGGCGCTCGTGAGGGACGCAGCCGCGCTCAAGGCCGAAATCATGGCTCGCTGTACCAAGTGGCACGAGCCTGTGCCCTCGCTGCTCCGCGACACGCCACTCGAAGCCATGTCTGGCTACCCCGTGTACGATCGTGACCTACTCGAACCGTCGGCACTCCGTCCGCCGCTCGGTTCCGCTTCCGCCACCGCCGCCGCCGCGCCAGTCCCACAGCGGCGGGTCACTCTGATCGGCGACGCCGCGCACCCGATGACGCCCTTCCGGGCGCAGGGGGCGAACATGGCGATAGCCGACGCCGTTCTGCTCGCCGAAACCCTCGCGGCCAACATCCGCAGGCACGGGCCGCACGCAGGCATCGACGCGGCCCTCCCCGCCTTTGAGGTGGAGATGTGCAGCCGCTCGAGCCGAGCGGTCGTCGGTTCGCGCGAGAAGGCGCGCGAGCTGCACTCCAGCCTCGCGCTACAGCCGGCACGCAAGGTTCAACGAGATGCCGGCCTCGACATGCCCAAGGTCATCCGGCTGCTCCGTGAGAGCGGCATCGGCGCGCACAGTGCGGCCGACGCGCGAGGACTAGATGCCGTTGTGGCGGATGTCATCGAGAGGTCGGGCGAGGGCGGCGGAGGCGGAGGAGCACTGGGGCCGGGATCTCGGCTACGGACGCCCGACCACGCGCCGATGGAGGTTGCAGCACTATCACCAGCAGGACGAGGAGAACGTGGCGAGCTTAAACGGCGCAGGCGCATGGCTGCCAGGCTGGGGTTCAAATCACGGTGGTGGCGCGAGTCGATGTGCAACATGCTCGCCGCAGCCGCTGAAGGCGGAATGCTCCGAAAGCAGCTGCAAAGGGCCGTGCTGGGCCTTTACCTGCATCGCTTCTCGCAGCTTCACGCCGACGCCGATGCGGATCGTCAGTGGTGGGAGGCGCATCCCGCTGAGCTGAAGATGCTCTTCCGCAAGCACCTGCGGCGGGCGCAGCGAAGAGGATGGCTGAGCACCCAAAAGACGGCTGGGCTGTGTCTGGTGAGCGTACATGGGGCCGCCCAAGCCGCGCACTAGGCCACCTAGCCGTTGCACGAGCGGCTTCGGACTTTCGTGAGGAGGTACATGTAGGGAGGAGGCGATGCGGGGTCGTCGGTAGAGTGTCGTCGACATCGTGCCAACGGTAACGCGGTAGAGCGAGGCCAGCTCCGTCCATTTCAGGAGCAGGGCGGGAGACAGGACCGCGAAACCGGACGGCGCACGGCGCGAGCAGACCGCGGGGTCGTGAGACGTGACTTCGTAGAGCCATCGGAGCGCGGAGACTGCCCGCCCCGGTCCGCCGTCCCCCGGCCGAGCGTATACAGTCCTCGCGACGTGCCGCGCCGTGAGTCGTCGACGTTCACGCGAGGACGGGTCGAGCGGCGCGACGTACGCGCGAGAATTATAATTAATATTTTTAAGTAAGTCTCGGAGACACTTTCGCTATTGGGCGGGGGGACTAGTACCCCTGCTAGAGCGCGACGCGCGAAAGACTGTACTCCTATTGCAACTCGACGGTCTCGCTCGTCGCGTACACTACTAACATGTATCACTAGCGTTTCTTACCGGTGAGCTAGCTCCGCCTCAGTTGTCCGCTTGTGGCCAACCACACGACCACCCCAACACCCCCTGCGGCCAGAAGCACCACAGTGACAATGATGGCAACCACGCACATGCGCGTCACACGAACGCGAGATGGGGCGAGATCCGTGGAGGCCTGGTTGCCCGACGGTGCTGCCGTCGCGTGGCTCGTTTTTTCTTTTTTTTTCTTGCCTTGCTTTTTGGCGTTGGCTGCAGCGGCGTTCGGAGCGTTTGCATTCGCGCTCTGGGAGGTCAACGACGGTGATTCCTGAGGCTTGCCGGTCTCCTCGTCCTCCTCCCCTTCCGACTCGTAGCCCATCTCCTTCATTGTTGCCATCATGGCCGCGTACCCGTTGAGGCCTTCAAGGTTGAGCTTCAGCTGCGCATCACCGTGCATTGGAACTTTAGGGCGTGCTCGTCCGCCAGTGGTCGATTTCGGACGGGCGCCACGCACTGCGCCGATGCGTCGATTGGGCGTCATGATTCGGCCAGGGTGCTCTCTTCCACTGCGAAGAGCACATGGCGCGTAGCGGTCAGTCGAGTGTCGTGCGGCGAAGCCAGACCGCAGCGCACCTCCCACCGTACGTCACGGGATTGTTGATGTCTCCGATCTTTGAGCGAGCAGAGTTGAGCTTCGCGCGAGGTTCAGGTGGCAGCTTCTGCGAGGCGCTGTAACACGCCGACGTTGCGGGTTTGGTCTCCGGTGCCACCGGCTGCGGCACGGATTGGTTCTGCCCCATGGGGTAATGGACAAGCACGGGGTCTGCCACAGACAGAGTCGAGCGCCGGCCGTGAGATGGAGCTGAGAAGGTCGCGGATGACAGGGTGATGGCTGTGGATCTCCCAAGAGCTCTGCCTGCCACTGTGAGCATCGCTGCCGCACCCCGCATAACTTTCCAAGGGCAACAAGGCTTTTGACACTGCACACATTCACGCTGGCAACGTGGCGGGCGCTCGGCAGCGCCGACGGCTGCTTTGCTGTGCATGCAGTGAAGCGCGAACCTGTGGCGAGCCCTCTTAAGCAACTTTGCGCGCGTCCAACCCACACCGTCAGAGGATGGAGTTGATGTCCGATTTTCGAAGCCAAGCACGGGGTGACCTTTGCGCTGTGAATGCGCAAAGAAACTCGTAGCGCGAAATGTTTTCCGATATACTCCGTGAGTAGAATTCCTAGCGGTTGAGTGCTTGCAGACCTTAATGAAGGATATTTCGAGAAATCCGCAAATGGTTTGGACACTCGGGAAATCGCATGCGAATGGTTGTGGGCTTCCTTCTCATTATCGCAGCGAGCGCGCGCGCGGCCTTCACGCTCAAGGCCAACTTCGGAGACGGCCAAGAGCTTCCGTCCGACCACCGTGGCGACGAGGACAACGTGTCGCCGCCCATCTCTTGGAGCGGCCAGCCGAAGAACACAGAAAGCTTCGTGCTCGTTGTCGATTCATCGACGGCTGCAACAGAGGAGGGCAACGCCCTGAAAACGCACTGGATTGTTTACGACATACCCAAGGAGGTCACTGAACTGCGGGAGGAACTGAGCGGAGCAGGCGCGTCGAGTGTCTCAAGGTTGGGCATGAAGGAGGATGCTGGGCAAGCGCCAGTGGTGTGTGACTCCACCTGGCGATCCACACTTCGCTCCTGCTGCCCTGATTGCAACGAGCCGCCGGCACGCACAGACCCTTGCCATTTCCTCACCCCTTGCGCCTGGCTGAATCTCAACGGCTCGATTTGCAGGTAGTTGACCCGATGGGCTCCATCGACGGCTGGGTGGATCCAGAGGTGAAGGCCATGCAGGACATGATCTACGGCGCTGTCGACGCCAGCTTCGAGGATCGTAATCGCGCGAAAGAGGGTGCGTAATTGGACCTCGTGTCAGCCTGCTGCCTCGTTGGAGCCATCGCGGCTCGGACGCTCAACTGCCATCACTTGACTTGACTTGACTTGACTGATGCGCTCTGTGCACTGGAACTAGGTGCCAACTCTTTCGGCTGCACGTACTACGTGGGGCCAAAGAAGCGTGGTAGCTCGCTGACTTTCAAGCTGTATGCGCTCAGTGGGCGGCTCGAGCTGCCACGAGCCGCGTCGCGGGAGGAAGTGATCAGGGCGATGAAGGGCAAGGTCTTAGGTATGTTGGCGTGACGCTGCTCCTCGTAGTTTCCACACAATTTGACCTGATTGCACGCCTGATTCTTGCGCTCGCAGGTAAAGCAACGTTGACGGCTCGTGTCGCGTGAGGTGTGTGTACTCTTTGATTTGAGTCAGATCGATTCATACAAATGTTGAAGTCAAACACTCAGACACCTCCACTGGCACGATATGACAGGCGACAGCCAGGTTGAGGTATGAGGAGGGGCGGCTTCGCGCGAAACACCGAAATGCTCGCGTCGGCGCTCGCGCGCGGGGTGCGTTTAAGCTGCGCTTAGTTGCCAAATCGATCGAGAGCAGCGCTAGACAGGTAGACCGTCCTTGACCGTCCTTTTTTCTTCCTTATTAGTAAGATCATCTTCTCTCGGCTATGCTGACGTTTCGACGAGCACCTCCGTCAGATGGATCTCATGGCATTAATCGTTGCTCATCCACATACACGATGGATCCCAATCCCAACACTCTTCCAGGCGCCAGAGGCCCGGACCCTCCCATGCCAAAATGTCTTGGTCCGATTGGGGTCGAGAGATCCCCAAACGCAATGTCGAATGCCTCCAAATAGACCCCGGCGGCCCGGCCGCCCTCAATCCCATGCTCTTTCACGCTCCAATTTTTTGCACTCTCGCGCCAATGGTCATGAGCGCCTTGAGATCGTCATTGTTCGTGCGCACACAGTTGTTTCTCATAAAAGCAGCTCAAATCCACCCTTTCCTTGCAGTGCCTCACGAATCAAGGCCTCCCCTTTCTTGCCAATAAAGAGGTTGCGGCTGAGACTGCGCAACAAACGAGAGCATGCAACGGACCATCATCAGGCAAATGGCGGTTTCCGAATCAAGGGATATTGGGCGACAAAGTTACTCGATTTTCGTCAGCCCGCCATTGACACGCAGGGCGTCGGCAATCGCTGTGATGCCAACTGCAGGGTAAGTTCCTCGTCCGAAATCATCGAGGCCGCACAGCTCGTTGTTGCTGAGGTCGAGGCTTGTCAGCCCGCCTGTGACAACAACCTGTGACAGGTCCGACGCCAGCAGGATCGCATCGGGCGGCTTGAGGTTCTGGTTGGAGAAGTTAGCGGTGGTCTGGTCGCGCAGGATGCCGCAGAGCGAGATACCCTTCTGCTTGGCAACCTCAGCGAGCATCTTGGCGGACTCCGCATCAAACCAATTGCCCAGGAGGTTGGTCGCCGTCAGCGCGCCTGTGACAGCCACCATAGCCGCCACAGCGTTTGCTCCAACTGGATGGATGCCGTTGTTCCCGAAGTTGAGCGACGCGAGCTTGGTCTCCTTGTTGCTCTGGATGGCCTCGCAGACTGCGCTTACGCCCTCATCCTTGAGGTCGTTAGAGAACAAATTTAGGGCCGTCAGCGCGCCCATGACAGGTATGAGTCCAGCCACGACCATGCCTCCCGCGACTCCGACGTCTTTCCGCATCAGGTCCAGCTTCGTGAGCGAGTTGGCGCGCATCTCCTTGATCGGGATCTCGTTGAACATCTCAATCTTGAGGTTGCAGAGGACAGCGGCTGCGAGCTGCACAGCGCCGTCGCCCGCGATGTTGTTGCGGCGGACGTCAACGCGTGTCAGCGCGCCTGTGACGCTCATGCGGAGCGCCTCGGTGATCAGCTTGACACCAGTAGGGCCGATGTTCTCTTTGGACGCGTCCAAGGACATGATCTTGCTGTCCTTGTTGGCGCAGATGGCGGCAAAGATGGCCCCCCAGCCCTCGTCCCCGAGCCTGTTGTCCCTGAGCTTGACGGACGTCAATGAGCCATTAACGCGCAGGGCATCGGCGATTGCAACGATGCCCTCTGCGGTGTTGGTGCCATTTTGGTTTCCCCTTCTGTCAATCCAGATGCCGCATAGCTGGTTATCGCGGAGGTCGATGCTCGTCAGCCCGCCGTTGACGCCAAGCATCTTGGCCACATGCTTGGCACCTGCTGACCCTTCAATGTTGCTGCCAAGAAAACGGTGGCCGCTGATGTCAAGCTCCTTGAGCGTCGTGTTCTGTTCTAATGCCTCGCAGATGGCTTTGGTGCCCTCCTCCTCCAACTTGTTTTGGGCGTGCGACAGCTTCGTCAGCGCGCCATTAGCAGCGAGTGCTGGAGCTAGAGCTGCTGCCCCCTCTGCACCAAGCCGGTTTTGGCTGAGACTGCGCAACAAACGAGAGCAAACGAGAGCATTCAACTGGCAATTAGCAAGTTAGTGGCTGCTACGAATCAAGTTTGTCAGATTTTGAGCGTCAAACTTACTCGATGTTCGTCAGCGCGCCGCTGACGGCGATGTACTCAGCCAAAGGTTTGATGCTTTTGATGCTCACCTTGATGTCATACTCAGTACGGAACTCAGCACGGAGATCCCACGTGGAGATCTTGCTTACCTTACTGTTGCGCAGTGCTGTGAAGACGACGGTCCAGCCTTTGGCGCCTAGATGATTGCTCTGGAGATTGCACTCCGTCAGAGCGCCATTAACACCCAGGGCGTCAGCGATTGCAGTGATGCCCTCTACGCTGTAGGTGCCATCGCCGTCATTCGAGACGCCACAGAGTAGATTGTTTAAGAGATTCAACTACCGAAAAAGACAAAGATGGGTCAGTAGACGAGGAGTCAGGCGGCTGTGCTGTGGGCTGACAAGTCTCCCTTACCTTCGTCAGCCCGCCCATGATAGGCACGAGGTGCGCAAGAAGCATGCCGCCCTGAACGCCGATGTTTCGCTCACGCAGGTCGAGCTCAGAGACGGAGTCGTCGCGCATCATCTGCACCGGAATGCCGCGCACCTCGCCAGAGCCGGCGCAGGCGACAGCTGCAAGCAGTAGCTTGAGCGGCGGCTTGCCCTCTCCCTCTATCCATATGCAGCTGAGGAGAGAGGTTTTGGCAGGACCTCCAAGGAACGGCCTCTCGTCCTCGTCCTCGTCCTCGTCCTCGTCCTCGTCCTCGTCCTCGTCCTCGTCCTCGTCCTCGCCCTCGTCCTCTTCCTCGTCCTCGTCCTCGTCCTCATCAAGATCCACCTCGCGGACCGCGGCCACATTCACCGTGAAGCCCTCCCAGCGCAGTCGGGCCAGGCTGGGCAGCATCCTCCCCGCCGCCGCCGCCTCCCATGGCCGACCCGCGTCGACGAGGACCTTATGTTGAGATCGGTGATCTCAGCCAGCTGAGTCGGCGCGGGCTGCCCCTCGCAGCGGCTGAGGCGGGAGCAGAGCACGCGCCGCGCGAGCGCCAACCACGATCGGTTCACGCCCTTGAGCTCGGCCAGCGTGCCCACGTCGACCATGCCCAGCGCCACCTCCTTGGCATCTTCTGTGGCTGCCATCCCCGACAGCGAGGGCTGCGGCTGCAGCGCGGGCGGCCCCGCCGCAGAGCCCACCGTGGCTACTGAAAGCTGCCCCCCCGGCGAGAACGCCGGCTCTGCGAGTGCCGCCACACGATTCTCCGCACTGCCAAAGTCATCCATGGCGCCGAGCAGCTCTCTCAGCTCATCGGCACGTTTGCCGTTGAGGCGTGTGGCGAGGGCGCACTGCGCGTGATTGAGCGCTCCCGGGGGCGTCGAGGAAGCTGGCGCCCTCGACGAGCCTGAAGAGCTCCGAGATCGAGCACTGCTCGAGTCTCGCCGGCATGGAGTCGGTCTCGCACATCTCCCGGAGCACTGCCAGCTCTGCCGCCGCAATCGGCACCGGGTAGACGCCATCTTCGGTTGGAGCGTCGTCCATCATGTCTTTGAGCGTGCCAGCTCGCTGGGCCACCCGGCGCGTCCACTCGACAGCCTCGCCCTCGCGCGCCCGCAAG
>PJAB01001748.1:0-12447 GCA_002887195.1 Chrysochromulina parva | reverse complement strand
GGTCGCCGCGCAAGGCGGCTCTCCCACTGCGTGTTTGTCGTGCCCCACCCTCCCGGACCCGTACTGTCTAGAATAGGGGACTCAGAGCCGGCCCCTGGCCGTCTCTGTGGGGGGCTGCTTTAATAACCATCCCTTTGAGTGTGATGCACAGAGAAGACTAATGGTGGCTTACCCTTTGCAATGCTTGCTGTTGCCCGTTATCATCGCCTCCGGCGCGCCAGCTGGCAGCCCTCACGATCACCATCACCATTTGCACACACTGCCGACGCCGCTACCACGCCACGCCTTCGATCCCAGTGCGGCGGTGCAGCCATTTGGGCTCTCAGAGATTCGCCTCTTGCCCAATTCGGCTTTCGCTGAAGCGCAGGATCTGAATACAGAATACTTGCGCCAGCTCGATATTGACCGGCTTCTCCATTCATTCCGTACCCAAGCTGGCCTCACCAATCCAGCCCCGCCATATGGCGGCTGGGAATCTCCATCGTACCAGTGGGGCCTGGTCAACGGCCACTTTGTAGGTCACTATTTGAGCGCACTCGCCTTCGCCACCGCCGTCGGCAACGAGGATTTGCGTAGGAAGGGCACGCAGCTGGTGGCTGGCCTCGCGGCATGCCAGGACGCCATCGCAAAGGCCAACCCGGACAGGGTGGGCTGGCTCTCGGCGTACCCGATCGATCATATTGAGCGGCTAGAGGCCCACAATCTCACGCAAGTGTGGGCACCGTACTACACGCTGCATAAGATCATGGCCGGGCTGTACGACCACTACATGCTCACGGCCAAGCTGAGCGAGCCGGGCAATGATCAGGCACTCGCAGTCCTCGTGCAGATGGCCAACTACATCTCATCGCGCATCACCAAACTGATCGCCGCGAAGGGCGCCGCTTGGTGGCAATGGTGCCTCGATGTCGAGTTCGGCGGCATGAACGAGCTCGCGTACAACTTGTTCTCCCTCACCAAAGATCCGCGCCACGCGCAGCTCGCCGCCCTCTTCAGCCCGGACAACTTCCTCAACCCACTCGCAGACGGCACCCAAGATCCCCTCGATGGACTGCATGCAAACCAGCACCTGCCCATCATCGTCGGTGCGGCGCGGGGCTTCGAAGTGATGGGCAACAAGACCCTCGGCACGATCACGCACAACTTTGGCTGCCTTCTGAGCTCACGCTACGAGTACAGCACCGGCGGCTCGAGTGACAACGAGTACTGGGGAAACCCTCGAGAGCTCGGCACCTCGATCCACACGGACTTCGACAGCGTCACGCACGCGCCGATGAACTCGGATGGCTATCATACGCAAGAGACGTGCACGACGTACAACTCGCTCAAGATCTCGCGCTACCTGTTCACATGGGCGCCGACGGCCGCGCTCGCCGATGCGTTCGAGGCGAAGCTCCTCAACGGCATCCTTGGCGTCCAGCAGCCTGGCGTCGTTGGATCCCTGTCGTACATGACGCCACTCGGGAGGGGCGTGAACCGCAATCGCTGGGACTGGTATGGCTTCGGCAACGCAAACAGCTCCTTTTGGTGCTGCTACGGCACCACCGTCGAGCAGTTTGCGAAGCTCGGCGACTCCATCTACTTCACTGAGGGCATTGAGCAACTGTGGGTGGCACAATACATACCCTCGACCCTCTCGTGGGCAGCCAAGGGATTGAGTGTCGTGATGACGTCGAGCCTCGCTATGGCCCTGCCCACCCAACGCGGCGCGCGTGCTGAGCCCTACACGGCCACGCTGACCGTCAACATCACGCTCTCCTCGTTCCTCTCTCGTGGGCCCGGCCCTCTGCCTGCTCTCGACCTGCGCGTACGTGTACCCGGCTGGGCCGCGAGGGAGAGCGCCGTGCGTGTCCGACGCCGCAACTCGAGCATGAGTGAGCACACGCCAGCCAATGGCACCTTCTTTGCTGTCCCCACTCCCGAATTGGGTTGGCTCGTTGGCGACGTCGTCGAGCTCACCCTCGGCATGGTGCCACGCCTCACCCCCATCAATGATGTGCGGCCCGAGTTCGCGTCAGTTTCGTCCATCATGCTCGGGCCACTTGTGCTCACGGGCATCACGAACGAGACGGACGAGCTCCGCGCAGATCCCGCGCGAGTGGCCGAATGGGTGGCGCCGGAAAAGATCCAGCGGACACGCTGTGCCGGCCGCGCACACTGGAAAATTTGGGACGGGGAGCGCTGTGGCGATGCCCAAGAGGACGCGACCACCGATGGCATGCAGCTGGTCGCCCACGGCAAGAATCGTAACTACACGTTGCTTCCACTGGCACGCGTCGCTCTCCTTAATTACACGGCGTACTTCAATGTGACGAAACCTGTATGAGTTCGGCCGACTCTGTGACTGTGATCTTGTCGTGAGGCATAATTTCCTTAATTTGGTCCGCAGGTCATGTCGGCACCACGGTAGTGCCAGTGGTAGGGGGCGCACGAAGCCCACGGGCACGCGCGACCGGCCACGGCCGCGGCGGCGGGGTGTGGTACCTCGCCTACTCGACTGTATTAACGACTCCAAAACCGCACCGCAGCGCGCCGTACAGTCTACATGTGTACGGCTACAAGTTACTAGTAAGTGAGTGCTTTGCTCATTTACCGCGCAAAATTGTGTGTAAGTTTGCGTCACGGCTCTTGATGCTCTTGCGGTTGCGCTTGGCCTTCGCCTTGCCCGTCAACATCTGCTTCGACCATCGCGCCGCGTACTCCGCGAGTGTGACCTTCTCCAGCTCCAACCGCCGCTTCTCGAATGCGTTAGCCTCCTCTTGTAGCCTCTCGAGTACTGGCGCTCCTGCCGCTCGGTGCGAGCAAGGCGAGGTCTGCAGAATCTCTGCAGAACGTGCGCTGAGCGCGGGTGCGGGCCCCGCTGCCGCAACAGCCTCTGCCACAAACCTCTCGGGCAGTCCGAGCGACGCGCGAAACTCTTGGAGGCAGCTTGCGTGTGCGAGCGCATTGGAAAACGTGGTGCCTCCTGATAGGCGTGCTTTGTGCTCCTCGGCAGCGTCGGCGGTGAAGGCGGCGTCGTCGCTGGCCGCAGAGGTTCGACGCCATGCGTTCAGTCTCGCGTCTCCGAAGGGCTCGAGACCATGCTGCTCCTTGGAGCCCTGCGGCAGTGGGTCGGTCATGCCGAGCACGAGGATACCGCCAGGCGCGAGCCGTTGGACAATCTTGCCGAGCGCGACGCTCGCGTCCGCCCCGTTGCTGTAGAGAAAGATCGAGTAGCGGCAAAGGACGAGATCAAACTGGGATGGCGCCGCGCCGGCACCGCAACAAACGTGCTCCGCCACGGCCGTCGTGTCCTCCACACCGAATGAGCAGCTGGCTCGGCCGCCATCGGAGAGTGTGAAACGCTTCGGCAGCAGCCCACCATCGAAGGAACCAGGGTCCGCAGTCGAAGGGGTAAGACAAGAATTCGGCATCGGCTGGTAGCGCCGGCCAGCCATAAATGGCTTTGCACAGCTTTTCGGTATAGTCGGCGCCCACTCCGGATTCATCGCGACCTCGTGGAAGAAGGCGTCGCGCAGCTCGATGGGCACGTTGGCGAGAGCGGCCTCGCTCCACTCGTACCGGAGGTCCTGCACGGTTTTCACGATCGTAGCGTCGCGGTCGGTGCCATAGCCGACGAATTCGGGCGCATGCTCGCCAAAGGTCGGCGCGACCCACTTCTGGTAGACCATGCGCGCCGTGAAGAGCTCCTCGCCGCTCGAACAACCGCAGCTCCAGACGCGTAGGCGTGCGGCCGAAGAAGCGGACGTGTCATTCTGGCGGAGGGTGGACCTTGCTGCTGCGAAGAGCGCCCGGTTGGCAATCAGACCATCCCACAGACCCGCCCCATCTCGGAAGAAGGCAGTGTTGTGGATCCACGCCCGCTGCGTGATGTTGAACGTCGAGCTGCCCGTCGGAGAGACGTACCTTCGCACAGCGCTCGACGACACCGGTCGCGTCGTCGCCGGTTGCGGAGTGGCTATTGACGCTGCTGTCCCTTTCAAGATACCGCCCTGCACTTCTGGCAGCAGCGTCGGTGAGCGTGATGGCTGCGACAGCAGCAGCTGTAGCCTCTGCTTTGGCTTCGGCGGCGTGGCTGGCGTCTTTGTTTTGGTTGATGACGACGAATTGGGCGGTGAGCTGATGGATAGGTCCAGCATTGGGCCTCCTGCCTCGCGCAACGCGACGACCTACAGAGTCCCAAATATGGACGTTTGAACTCGGTGAAACAGATCCTCAATTTCGAAACCAAACAAACACTCTCCACCAAGGGACACCAAACAGAAATCCACTGTTGCAGGGTCCTATTTTTGCGAAAAACGTATGTAGGGGAGTGACGGGAGCGAGCCGGACATCGCGGTAAGTGCGAAGTGCGACGACTTCGCGAAAACGATTTTGGCCTCAGGACTCCTCGGAGGCATGAGCGCCCTTTCCATCGAGGTTCCTTCAACCGCAAACGCGGATGAACACGGGGCTTCCATGGCGTCGCCCAGCAAACCGAGCAAGGTCTACCGGGCCGATTACGGCCGGCTTTTGCAGGAGCAGGTTAACCATGAGAAGGGTGACGCCGAGCGTGCTGAGAAGCAGATAATGCAAATGAGGCTGGATGAGCTGCGTGAGTCCTTCAAGGAGCGCGGCCGCACGCTGCGCAATGAACGGCAGCGCGGCCAGGAGTTGATCAAGTCGAAGATTGACGAGTGCCGTCAGCAAGCCAAGGAATCTGGCGAAAACGTGCGTATGCAGCGGGAGGTCTTTCGTGCAAAGCGGCAGAGCATGAGCCAGACATGGAAGAATCACGGTAATACGCTCTCCAAAGAACATGCAGATCTCAAGGCAAAGATGCGCGCCGCCACAGAAGCTCGTCTCGCAGAGGCGAGGGCAAGTGGCAGCGAGTTCAAGAGTGAGCTCAAGGAGCTGGTGAAAAACACCGACGACTCGCACTATCACTACAAATGCGACCTCGCCGGCCGCGTTAAGGCGGCGACGTCGAAGCACGTGACGCGTGCATCAAAGCAAGACTTCCTCATGGACACATGGGACAAGGCGGACCTGCTGCGGGAGCAGATGACAAGGCTGCGGCAGCAGCGCTTGCGACAGGAGCAAGAGTACCTTGCTTACGCGATGATGACCAAGGAGGACATGCGAAAGAAAAATCACGAGGCAGCTGACAAGCTGGAGGCCGACCTGCGCGAGCGCTCGACAAATCTTCGCAGGGAAGAGAAAGAAATGAAGGACGCAGTCGCAGCAGCGAAAAAGAACTTCTTTGATGCAAAGAAGGCGCTACGCGAGCAAACCGAGACCAACAAGCTCGTGCCTGACGCAGAGCTCACCGATGACGGGGAATCCCTTCGCGAATCGATTAGCGCGGCCTTTTCGCGCTTCTTTGGATATCGGCGGCGCGGCATAGGGACATCTCCGGTTGCAATATAAGCGATGCGATCAGACGGGAGGACGCGCAACAACTTAATGGCGCGAGTGCGCCCATGCACCACGGGCACCACCGTATGCGTATCCCGCATCCCGCCCCGCGCCGCCGCGGGCACCCGCGCTACGTTCCGCGATCCCGTCGTAGTACATGCATACTGCACGCGCGCGGTAATTTCAACCCGTCACGATCCGTTTAATGATTTAATGATTTAATGATAATTTAATGATTACAAACTAATATTCCAATTCAATTCAATTGCGATTACAAATCGATGGAGGGCGATCGGGCTGATCCGGGCACGCACGCGGACGCGCGTTTCGCCGTTTGCGCGCTTTCGTTTTTGCGGCGCCCCGCGAGGCCAATATGCGCTTGTACACGGACCATTTCCGCATTTCGCTTTCGGAGCGCGGGTCACACCGCGGTTGAGAGCCCCCCTTCGGCGGTTATCGCGGCAGGGGCCAGGAATCACAACCATCACGGCGGAAAATCATTTTCATTACAAAAATCTGCAGCGTCCTGGGATGTCGGCAGAACGCGCACATGACGCACGATCGCGGAGACCACGCCACGCACGCGATCCCCGGCCGGTTTGCGCAACTTCACATGCGGGAATCAAATACACCGCGTGTCAGCGTATGTACGAACGAAACCTTACAAACCGCACTACTGTCCGTCTGAATCCGCCCCCGACGACCGTGGGAAGGTGGATGACTCCCCCCGCAGCCGATCGACCCGAGCCGCTCCGGAGCACACCCACAGCGTTGAGCGTACAGGCTACTAAACTCCGTCGGTGGCAGTACCGGTACATGTGGTATGGTGGCCCGGCCCAATAGATTGCACATCCCTCATCTGATCTTGAAGTGGCTCATGCGAGAGAGGAACGGCAACGGGGAGCTGACAGGAGCGATACCGTACTGCTAACAGTCCATCTCAATTTCTCCCCCTGGTGCTCAGGGGGCCACTTCATGCATGGTGAGCCACACGGTGTATCACGTTTCTGATCTCCATCGGTCCAAAAAGAAGCGCAAAGTCGCCACTGCGCGGCCCACTTCACCGCCAATAGTGCCATGCTCGTCTTGCAGCGGCAGTGGCTTTCTCGGTCGGCTGCCGATTCCAAATGCGCATCGATACGCTTGCACGGTCAAAAGCGTCAACGTTGGCCTCAGAGGCGCTGCTCAGATCCGCAGTAGTTTGGTCTATGAAGCACTGGTCGCAGACAACTGACCCTCCGGAGTCAGGTCCTTGGTCGACTCAGCCTTCTTGCGCTCGATGTAATTCAAGCTCGGCAGCTTCGGCATCCCGGAGGGGGTTGACAGCTTGGTAGCGAGGATGTCGCTCGCCAAAGGGGCCGACTTGGCCACTGGCGGCTCACGAGGTGGTAGAGGCTGCCCGGGTGGTGGTGGGCGCAGGACCCTCAAAGTGATGACGCCCGTCATCTGCTTGAGCCGCGTTGAGGTCTCAGAGTGGCCGACGGCATTCCATTCGTTGACCGAGAGCACCTGGTCGCCCACGAGCAGCTTGCCGTACGCGAGGCCGTTGCTTGCGACATCATCGAGGAAGGGGTGTCCTTCGCCCGAGAGGGTGACACCTAGCTTCGCGTCCTTGTCAGGCTTCTCGAGCACGACCTCCAGCCCAAAGACGGGATCCCATTTTCCGATCCCCTGACGGTAAGTGGGATAATTGAGGACCCATGCCGGCGTAGACGGCGGCACCGCGGCGGCCGCCGGGGGCGGCGGCGCAGGCTTCTCCGGCGGGGGTGCGTTCTCGACTTCGCCGTAAAAGTGGAACGGGCCGGCGAATGCGGGCGGCTGCTTGGGATAGACCACCGCCAGGCGCATCATCGGCAGGTACAGGATGCCGGCGATCGAGAGAGACCAGTGGAAATACCACAGGGAGCCCATGCGCGCGCCGCTCACGCCACCAAAGATGTAACAGAAGCAATTGCTGAACAGAATGAGGGAATCGCGCTTCTCAGCCGGCGTCAAGCCGACGGTGAGCCCGTTGTACATGGCGATACCCAGCTTTTGGATGTTGTTCGAGAGGAACGTCACGTCGTTCTTGATGACATCGGCCTTCAACGAGATGATGTTCGTCATGCCAAGGGCGAAGGGCACGAGCGTCGACGCGAGCGACGACCAGATGTTGTACTGTGGCGGACCCATGACGTCGTTGTACTCACGCATCCGGTCTCCATCGGGACTGTTGAAGGTTTGATGGTAATCGATGCCGTCGACCAAGATGAAGATGCCGCACATGAAGATGATGATCGCTGGGTCAGCGATGCTGCCCAACCTCGGCAGCATGTGGAGCCCCAGCATGACGCCGCACATGAAGTTAGTGATGCACAAAAAGTAGATGCCGACCCAAGTCCAGTTATTCTCCTGCGCCGCCATGCCCATCTGCACGACGTTGCCGGTCATCATGCCACCATACGTGTCGAAACGCACCTTGGTGTTGCTGACAACGTAGCCCGAGACGAAACTGACAAGTCCAGCCACGAGGAAATCGCGATTCGCGTGGAACACCGACTGTCTGGCCGGCATGAATGTCGACAAATGCGAGTCGTTTCGGAGGACGACCGTCCAGAGTCGGGGACCGGATTTGTTTTCGTTTCAGATCAAAAGTTTTCCCACAGACCTGCTGTTTTTCGCAAACGTGGACGTCGGAAAGCTCGCTCGCTCGAACACTTGACTGCAACAACCCTCCCACCCACGTCGATCGCCGTAGCGTTCCCAGATACAAACAGCCCTCTCTGACGCGACGGACCTGACAAAGCTGAGATTCGCCCTCTCTTCCCCCTCTCTTTCTTCAGTCCGCGAAAATGGTTGGATCCTTCGTCTTCAGATAGCCCTGCACCGACTTGACGAGCTCGCTCATGTCGGCCTGCTTGCCCTTGATGGCGCCGAAGACCTCCTCCTCCGAAGGGCCAAGCTTCGCGACGAACGCGTCGCGGTATGGAGCCGCCTTGACACCCACGCTGAACGTGGTGCGGATCATCATGCCGTGGTGCGGCTTGAGGCTCACCTCGTAGCCCGCTAGCACACAGTCGCTCAGCTTCTTGCCCGGATTCGCGATAAGCTCTTCGAGCATTTTGATAATGAAGTTGAGTGCACGTGCGAGCCACAGCAGCGCACACGAAACCGTCTTGCCGTCACCCGCGATCTTCTTGAGCGCCGCCGCGTCCTTGCCCGCGCACTCGGCGTCGATGAGCGACTTGAGCGTGCTGCCAGGGTTGGCGTTCGCCGCTTTGAGCAACGTGTTAGCGTTGCCACTCATGTCGGCGCTCGCCATGCCCATGCCCGTGATCAGGTCGAAGACCGAGATGAGGGCAAGCGAAGCCTCCGCAAATTGCTTCGCGTCGGCCTCCTCCTTCTTGCCGAGCGACGGCTCGAATTTCTCGAGCACCTTCGAATCCTGAAGCCAGCCTGGCATGCGCGCGCCACGAAGTCGGCACAAGGGGGGCGGAACGCAGTTGTAAGTTTCGATGGTAGGCGGATACCTACGAAAATGCGGCGTAATCGACGGGACATGAGGGCCGGCGTCGGGAACACATTGTTCGACTGGATGGGCATGTGTGCGTGCTCACAAGCCGACCACCGTGGAGTCCTCTCTTAATCACTCCCGTCAGAGGCTCGGCCAGCCAACTCCACCGGGGCGGCTTGGGCCCCGGGCGTCTCTCCCCGCTCAGCAGCCGTGCTTGTTGCAAAACTTGTGGTGCCAGTCGGGCTTGCGCGTGCCCTTCCACACGGGAGCCTCTCGGCGCGCGACGATGCCCGCCTGCCACGGGACCTTTTCGGGCACCTCCCACGGCCACACGTTCGTCGCGACTGCCCAGGGCCAGTCCTTGCGCGCGGCGCGCCGCATGCGCGCGGGCAGTGTGGGGCCGGCGGCGATCGGATAGCTCTCATTCGCCTCGTGCTTGAGCCAACATTCACCCTTCGTGTGATTATGGATCGTGTAAGAGAAGCAGCGGTCCTCGAAGCCAGCCGCCTCCGGTGAGCCCGGGCAGAACACCCAAGCATTACACACCCCGCTGCCACTGCACCTGCCCTGCGTCTTCTCGCGCCGCGACGCTCGCCAAAATGGCTTGCCGCGGTTGGCTGGCCTGGCACAGACGTGCCTCTGGGTGGCGCACGCAGCACAGCACTCAGCCGCGGACGCGACGTTGAAGGCGAGTCCCCACACGTACGCCGCGTCGCCCGCGATGTCATACCCCTGGCGAGCGTGGCAACTGAGCCCGGTGCTCTCCATCTGCGTCTCGCCTGTCTGCGCCAGCTGCTGCTTGAACGCCGCGCTGTCGACGGCTTGGGCAAACTCCGCTTCTGTCGGCGGCAGCCCCAAGTGGGCGGAAGCAGCAGCGGCAGTGGCAGGCGCGGCGTCACCGCGCAGCAGCGACTCCTTCTCGCGGTGGCGCCGCTCCTCCGCGGCATTGCGGTCGGCATGCGGCGCCGCGGCCGCGGCCGCGGCCGGCACCGCGCTCACGGTCGGCACCGTGTTCGCGGTCGCAAGCAGCGCCTCCCTCTTTCGACGCTCCTCAGCAGCAGTCTCCGCAGTGGTGGGCACAGCCTCTTTGGCGCCCACGACGACCTGATCAGGCATGTCCGGGTCCACCTCCTGCTTGAATTTGGACGGCCGCACGCGCTTCTGCAGCGGCACGGCCGCCTCGTGGATGTAACCGCGCGCGCCGTGAGCGTCATTCCTCCATCCGCCGCCCATGCCATTGTAGAGGACGGCGGCGAGCATGAGGCCCGCGAGAATGCCGAGCACCTTGATAGGAATGGGCGTTGGCGGCGGCGAATCGGGACCTGCTGGCATTGTGCAGTGCCGCGTGCGTCGGTCGTGATGTTGCCCGCCCTTGCTCTGGATACTCCTAAAAAGGGCGCCAAGAGTTGTTTGCAACAAGTCAGTTTCGTCGCGTCCGCGTTGAGGACGTCAATGTTTGCGGCCATGTGATTACGGCGTTCAACGGCTCCGCTCCCGGTCAAACACGCAAGTACTGACGTGAAGCTCATACTCAGTTCCTACGACATCCTCTCTCTCGCTCTCGTCAGCCGCGCGGTCTCAGTGTCCCATACGACTACGTTCCCAATACATGACACTCGAGAGAGCGAAGTCCAAGAGCGAGTGAAGCGAGCGCGTGTTGCTGCCACACGCCCTGCCGTCCGCTAACTGAATTGCCGTGCAGTCCTGCGGGTGAGGTTTTATCGGAATTGGACGTGCACGTGCTGGCCACCGTGGTGCATCCAGTGGCCCTGCTGCTGTTGCTGCTGACCCTCGCCTGGGTTGCCCGTCACGTCCTCGCCCGCATCGTACTTCTTGCGCAGGTCCTCGTCTGAAAGAACCTCGTACGCCAGCGCGATCGCCTTGAACTTGATCTCCGCCTCCTCATCGCCCTTGTTCTTGTCGGGATGCCACTCGACGGCGAGCTTGTGATAGGCACGCTTGATCTCGCGTGCGGAGGCGCCGCGCGTCACGTTGAGTAGCTTGTAGTAGTCGACCTCCTTAGAGCGCTTGAAGAGCTTTTCCGCCTGCTCGAGCCCCTTGCGCGCGTCCTGTGAGTGCTCGTCCATCTCGAGGACCTGCTTGAAGCCGGCGATCGCCTCCTCAAACCTCTCGGCGAGCATGAGCGCCTCGGAGTGGAGCAGCCTCGAGGACATCGAGCCCGAGTCATGCTGCGTGTGCTGCTCGCACACCTTGAGGGCGTCCTCCGTCCGTCGCAGCCTGATGTTGCACGTGCAGAGATCCCTATAAAGTGTGGAGCGGTACACGTTGGGAGGTGCGAGCGCGAGCGCCTCGTCGAGCAGCACGCGCGCCTCTTCGTACTGCTCCTCGCGTTCGAGCTGCTTCATGCGCCCCTTGCCCTCCACGTCCTTGCCCATCACCGCCTCAATCTTCTCGAGCACCTTGGCGACCTTTTTGGCATGCTTGTAGTCGGCTTTGCACTTGGTGTGCTCGGGGTCGAGCTTGAGCGCCTCGCGGAAGTGGCGCAGCGCGAGCTCGGTGTTGCCCATCACCCAGAACTGCTTGCCACGCTTGTAAAGCTGGTTCAGTGCATCGTCCGCACTGAACTCCTCCTCCTTCTTCTCCTCCGCTCTGCCGCTCGGCTGCCGGTTGGCGCGCTGCTCGCGCAGCCAGCGCCACTGCTGCTCGCAGCGGTCGTTGCACGTGAACTCCTCGTGCTCGCAGCTGGACTCGGCTGCGCGTACACCGCCTTCGCACTCGCAGTAGCCGCTCCAGCCGTGCTTGATCCGCACGTGGCAGTCTTGGTCCGACTGTGGCTGCCTCTTGCCGCTCGCGGAACAGTCGCCCGTCTGCCGCCACTTGACGCACTTCGTGGTGCCGGCACTAGCCGTGTCTCCCGCGGCCGCGCTCGTGCCATCGCACCGGCCGCACGTCATCTTGCACTCGGTCCACACCGCCGAGCTTCCGAGGCCCGGCGGCGGCGTCCGCCACACATCGCTGAAGGCTCGGTTGCAGTCGTTCTTGAGCTGTGGGCACGTGACCGACGGGCTCGGGCAGCCGTCCTCGTTGCACGGCCACGGGCCGCCATCTTCGCACCCGGCGGCCGCCGCCAGGTCCGCGTAGAGGCCCGACGCGAGAAGAGCCAGCCTCGTAAGTACAGAGCCGGCCATGACACGTCAGCAAGAACCGCACCCATTCCTGAATCAGAACATTTATCCGGACCTAAAAACAGCGCGCGCGCGTTGAGTTGAACAGAACTTTGCTCTGCCATTATAGCGCCCGTGCGGCCCCCGTGCTTGGCGGGACCTCAAGTGTGTAGTGTCTAGACGGACTGTCCTTCAAGCAGCAGCGCAACTCGGCACGTCCGCGTGGGCGCTCATCTACGGCGGCGGGCCGCCGCCGGACTCGCTGAGCAAGTTCCAGGAGATGGAGGAGTGTGAGATTGGCCAGGCTCTGTGTACTAGCTTACCGACCGAAGAAACTACTGAACTTTCTCAGCTTTTTTCTCTGTGAAGGAAGTGGAGTCAGCACACGCCCTTAGGTCCATCAGACTTGCCTTGAGCTGAAAAGAGTTCCTA
>PJAB01001747.1:0-12456 GCA_002887195.1 Chrysochromulina parva | reverse complement strand
TTCCACATCTCTTCCTTCACGATGGTCCACGACGCCTCGCCGACAGGGAAGCGAGAGGTGCCAAAGATCATCACAGTCGCCTCCGCCGACAGCTGCTGGAAGACTTCGTGCGACAGGATCTCACGGGCGATGAGACGTCGCTCATAGCGAGGCCGCTCCACGTCGATCACATCCGGGCTCGCATCCGCTGCATCACGCAACTTCGCAGCACGGGCCACTGTCACCTTAACACGGCACTTCTTGTTTGCTTTCTTCTTGTTCGCAGCGCACGCGCGGCAGCTTTTCATGACTCGGCCGCGCCACGTGCCAAACTCCGAAACGTCAGCGAGGTGCCGCCCGCGACCACTCACGCCGTTGCACATCTTCTTCTGCGCTGGCGCCATCGTGCCAGTCACGGTGACACAGGCAAGACGGCGTTGCTCGCGGAGCAAGAGACTTCAACGAATGCATGCAAGATGCACATGCAAGAAGTGTCAAAATTCACGCTCACACGCAGATCGACAAAAGTGTTTCTCATTAGTCTTATAACGATTACGAATATACGAAAATGAGGTGCACGCTTTCGCGCGCGGCGCGCCCCATTGGCCGTCTCTTGTCTCTTGTCCCGTGTCCCGTCTCTTAATACACACACCTTACGTGTCCCGGCTCCACCATTGTTTTTGAACCAGTATAGTGCGGTACCGGTACAGTGCAGTACGGAACCGGTCATAAGCGCGCGTCGCGCGCAAATCTCTCTGTGAAAGTGATCGGCCTCATCGATCGCGCCGCTTCTACTATTGAACACAGTAATGACACTGCAGCTTGCAGCGCTTGCAGTTCTGGCTATCAGGCACATCAACTGCTCATGGGCCGACGCTCACGTCCTGGACGTGTACTGGAAAATGTGCACTTATATGCCAAAGGTTGACACTCGCATCAGCGCTGACATTCATAAACAAGGTTGCTACGAGTGTGCCGCTGTCAATGACATGCTGCTGACCTTGCGGCGGCACAAGGCATCGCTCCTGGACATCGGGGCCAATATTGGGTCGTACACGCTGCCTGCAGCAGCGGACGGCCATCCCGTCTACGCGTTCGAGCTCATGCCCATGAACGCTGCGCACCTGCAGTCTTCGCTCATCGCCAACTCGCTCGAGAACAACGTGCGACTCTTCCCAATCGCAGTTGGAGCGAAGCCCGGATGGTCGACTTGGACGGACCCCTCGACGGGCGAGAATAAGGGTGGATTCAGCATGCGAAACCATGAGAATGCATCGAGTGACGAGCTGAACCATCCAAACTATCCAATCATCCAGCTGGACTCACTGCCGCCCATCAGCGGCCCGGTCTTTTTGAAGATGGACATCGAAGGAAGCGAGTGCAAGGCACTTGAAGGTGCACGCGAGCGCTTTCTGAGAGCGATCGATCTTGTCGGGTTCTTCATGGAGTGGGGCAGCAAACTCCGTCATGAGTGCTGCAACACGATATTGGCTCCGTTTTTCAAGGAGTTGCAGGATCGCCATTCCCTTACGCCATACGGCAGGACAGAGTACGGCAGAATGGCCGGTAAGAATGTCCCCATAGCAGTGGCGCAGCTCTGCAAGAAAGATGCGCGAGTTCGGTACCAGAATCTTCTGTGGCTGCGAATTGGCACGCGAGCGTTGGGTACTGCGATGATTTGAGGGCAGACGGACCCCATGAGCATGCGAAAGGGTTGACTTTTGCGAAAGGGTTGACTTTTAACCGAAACATACCGTACCTAACAAACGAACGCCCTTCTAAATGGCCCCCTTGATGTGCACGTTTTTGTGCATGTGAATGAATATGCACTATGGCGAGCAGCGCCGACGAACATGGACACGACCCGCCACCCAAGCGTGCACGCCTCGGGTGCTTACAATTCAAGTGCCCCCTACGAGCCGCAGTATACTACTCCAAGGGCCGCAAACAAGCACTCGAGGATGTGGCCGTCTACAACGTTGCGCTCGATGTTGACGGCTTGGCAACGTGGCATGCAGTCATCGATGGCCACGGCGGAGCCCAGTGTGCCGCGCTGGCAGCTACGAGATTGCCTGCTCTCATCGCCGAGGGCATTCGTGACATCGAGGCCTCCGGCATCGAGGCCTCCATCGCAATCAAAGACGCAATCAAGGCAGCCTTCACAACCTGCGAGCGCGAGGTTTTGCCGCTCGTGGATGATGGCTGCTGCGTCATTGGGATGCTGGTTGACCGGCGCTGCACGCCCGCTCGCGCGTACGTGGCAAACTTGGGAGATTCACGAGCGTTCGCGTGCGTCGAGCCGGCCGCGGCCACCGCCGACGCAGCAGCAGGCACGTCGACCAAGACGCTCGCTACGGCTCCGAGTTGTGCCGCGCCGTCGACCAAGACGCTCGCTACGGCTCCGAGTTGTGCCGCGCCGTCGACCAAGACGCTCGCTACGGCTCCGAGTTGTGCTGCGCCGGCCGTGCGCGCCATCGCGCTCTCCAAGGATCACGTGGCGACGGATCCAAAGGAGCGGCGGCGGATCGAGGTGGCCGGCGGCGTCGTCGAACACGGGCGCGTGTGCGGGATGCTCGAGGTCACACGGTCGCTCGGCGATCGCCTTGTGAAACAACGCCTCCGAAAAGGCGAGAGTGCCAAAGGTGAGGGCATCAGCGCCGTGCCAGACGTGACCTCGTTTGCGGTGGGCTTGGAGCAGCGCTTCGTGCTGATGGCCTCGGACGGCTTCTGGAAGGCGTGGACGAGCTCTGAGGCGATCGAGGTGCTCCATGCCCGCCTCTGTGCGATGGATCGACGCCGGGAGGTGCTCGCCACGGTGCTCGATGAGCCTACCGCCGCCTCAGCCCTCACGAGGGAAGCGCATGCCGCCCTCATCAAGGAGCGGGAGGGCGCGACCGAGGAGGGATGCCTCAAAGAGATGGTCCATGAGGCGGTCCACATGCGCCATGCCAAGGACAACGTGACGGCGCTGCTTGTGCGCATGCCGCCCGCTCCATAGTTCCGATGGAGGCACACCTGCTGATCGCTGTCCGCTGGATGGCTGAGCTGTGGGCTGCTCGCGCGCGCTCGGCCTCGGCCCTCGGCGCTCATGTCTCGGCGGCGGCAACTTTCTTGTAATACACAATTTACGCATTACGGTGTAGACCGAAAACGACCCGTATACGCTTACGCTCCGCTATCCGACTTCCGAGCGGCAGCACGAGCCACGACGCCCGTCGCCCCGCCGCCCGCCCGTCGCTAGCCCGCGTCTCGGCGCTACGGCCTTCGCTCGGGCCTCTCCCAATTGGCCTCTCCACCTAAGCACTGTACATGGAGCTTCCACTGTTCTCAGGCCTCTCCGGCCCTCATTCCAAATCCACCGTCGTCATCGCGCCCAGTACGGCGCCCGGCCCTCATTCCAAATCCACCGTCGTCATCGCGCCCAGTACGGCGCCGGCCCTCATTCCAAATCCACCGTCGTCATCGCGCCCAGTACGGCGCCGGCCCTCATTCCAAATCCACAGTCGTCATCGCGCCCTCGGCGACTGGCGCCGTACTGGGCGCCGCGGTGTGGCACAGCTCAACGGTCGCCTGGGCGTTCGTCACCCAGCTGGCCGCGTTGTCCACGCACAGCCAGAGCACGCCGCGCTCGCTCGCCACGTACTGGCCGGTGCTCTCAGCGCCCGCGACGAGGTCCTCAGCAGTCTCCCGAATATGGGCATACGCGCCGTTCTGGGCGCTGCTGGGAACGAAGGCGGCTGGCACGAAGCGCAGACGCACGGTGACGGTGCCCTGCAGGAGCCGTTCCGGTCCTCGAGCGCAATCATCAGTGGTAATCAGTGGCACTCAGTGGTATGCCTCAGAGGTCATCAGTGGCCTTCACACCTGCATCAGCCGTACAGTCCACACGAGCGCATCGCCCGCCTCGAGCCATTGAGTGGTCGCCTCGAGAGCCCCGTATCCGATCTCAAGTGGCCTCGTCCAATCCACCGTGCGCCGGAGGAGGCTGTGCCACGAGTGGATGGCGAGCGCGTCGACGTTGCTGTAGAGCGTCTCGAAGGGCGTGCCCGCCGGCAGGACGGCCACCTTCACAAGCATACGCAGCCCGTCACTTGCAGTCGGTGGCCATCCGTGGCATGCCGGTGGCAATCAGTCGCCATCCCACCTTCGCAAGCATTCGCTCGTTGAGCACCGGAGAGATGAGCGAGAACAGGCGCGAGAACGATGAGGGCGCATGCGCGATCACGACGCGGTGCAGCATCTCGGGGTAATGGCTCTGCAGCGTGCCCATCAAGACGCGCATCTGAAGCGGAGAAGAGCCTCTCAGAAGAGCCTCTCAGAGGTAAATCAGCGGCACTCGGTGTGCAGATCAGCGGCACTCGGTGCATCGTCTCTCGAGCCCATAGGCTCCGTGCAATCGTGCCCATCATCAGGCAGGACTCACCCTCGAGAGGAGATACTGCCCGAGGTGGTATCTCGGTGGCATATCTCCTCTCGAGATACATCAGGCAGGACTCACCCTCGAGAGGAGATACTGCCCGTGGCGCATCAGCTCCGAGACCCAGACCGCATTGAAGTCGCGGATCTCGTAGAATTTGACCATGCGTCGCTGCGCAACGCTCAGGTTGTGAAGCACGAGCGCGCGCTGCTCGAGCGTGCACCGGAAGAACAGGTCGAACTTGGCGTCGCGCTCAGCATTCGCGCCGTCTGCGAGCATCATCAAGTCCGCCTGCCGGATGGGCGAAACGGAGAGCGGCAGCGCGCCGGCCGCCGCACCCGGTACGCAGCGGTTGGGCAGGATGTCCTGCAGCTCGTCAAAGTGCGGCACGTGCAAAGGATCCGCGAACGTGCCTTGGCCAATGGTCTCGCGCATCTGGCGCACGGCCGGCTCGTTGAAGAGCTCGGATCGGTAACGCACCGCCCCGATCATCACGGGGATCGCTCTCGACGCCTGGCCGCCGTGCCCTCGCAGGAAGCGAGCGACGTTGATGTCGTGTGTGAGGTCGGTTGGGTATGCGGCCGGCCAGCCCTCAAACTCTGCAGAGAGCGCCGCCTGCACTGCGTCAACCTCGCCGCGCTCTGCCCCCTCCTTAATCCATTCAAGGTCCGAGTCCATGCCTGCCGCTGCTGCTGCTGTGTTCTTGCCAAAGGCGCACAGGCGCTGGGCCGCCGCGGGTGGACCGCCGACCGCCGCGGTGGCTGGATTCTGGCGCGGACCCGGACTGTGAACAGTGGGCTATTCCGGCTAATCCCGAAGCGCCGCCAACCTTACACACCGACCTAAGGCTTACGCTTAGGAACCCTTAGTCGTGCTCGCGCACGAGCGTCATCTCGACGCAGCAGAACTTGTTGATTGGGAAGCCCGCCTCGCGCAGCCCCGGCGGTGGCTGGTTGTATTTCATTGTACGCCCTCCCGCTTGGCCGGAGTGCTGTACAGCATGCGCCACTCGAAAGTCATGGTCGATGAGGAGGTGGTGCATCAGCGTGTCGAACTGCTGCGGCGCAATCAGCCCAAATCCCGTCGACATGTGCCATCCAGCATACTGTGTGCGGTTGATGAAGAAGCTATCAAACCAAGACGAAGCCTCTTGCAGTGGCGACGGGATCGCGTCTTCGCTGATTCCAGCTCGCATATGCAGCTCGATAATGATCTGCTTCACCCCGCGAAGCAGGTGAGGAGTGCGAGCGACGAGATCCTCAAAAGCGTCCCACTCGCAGCCTCTGCGCCATCCATGCGACACAAGTCTCGATGAGTGTGATCCATGAAGCAGATGACGCGAGAGCTGCATGCAGAGGCGAGGATCAAGGAAGCGCGCGACAGAGACAGAGACAGAGAGAGGGAGAGGGAGAAAGGGGGGGGGGGAGAGTGCAGCTCTTTGCGCGTGGGTGCGCGGCGCTACATCCGACTCCCGCATACGCACTCGCAATCAATCTTGAGCAAGTCGATGGTCTGGTTGTAGCGATCGGCATCGACCTCCAATAAATCGTGGCCGCCTGCAGAGCGCGCCACCGTCTCGCGTGCGATCCGGAAGATCTCGGCCAACGGAACTATCACGCGGGTGTCGAGCGATCCGTATGGTTTCAAACCTAGCCTTGTGATTACCTTGGCTGCAGCCAGCGTCGTCTCCACATCAGGACTGGCGCCGAGGCCCAAGTAATGGAAGTGCACATTCCGTTTGGCGCGCGCGTGCGTCTGGTGCACCGTCTTCATCTCCTTGGTCGGATCAAACGCAACAACGGTGCAGCTGCGAGCTGCGAGCATGTCCTCCAAGTTCCAGATTCCACCGATACCTACCGAAACGACCAAGCAAATTGGTCGTACGCGTCCAGCTGTGTGCTCCTCGGTTGTCTTGTTGCGAGACAGAAGGGAGCACACGAAGTAGCTGCCCTCCTTGTGATGCACCTCGGTTTCTGAACAGGTCGTATTGAAAGCGGATCTCCTCTGGAAGAGGGCATCGACATATGCACTGCGCAATATGCTGAAGTTTTGCTGCTGTTCCTGATCGATGACAGCAAGCGATGCTGTGTGCAGAAGGTGAAGCAGCACCAGGGGCAGCCCGAGGAGGCCACGCATAGAGCGCACAGCGATGCTGACGCAAATGGGCAACCGTTTAGTTATCGGTGCGCACAATGCTGGCTCCGCCGTCCGAATTCCGCAAAAGTCCTCGCGAAGAAACCACAACCATCGAACCAGACCACGCAATACGCATTACTTAAACGCTCATTAGTGTACAATTGTAATGCGAGTCAAAAAAACGTAATACGCAAAATGCTGAAAAATACGCAGTTGCTCAATACACATGTACGCTGCATATGGCGTTACTTACAGTCTTACACTGATGCACGTTGCACCCAGAGGCGGCGGGGGCTCTGGTGTCACAGCACGTGAACCATTTGCACGTTGTGGATGTGCACACAGTCCACTACAAGGAGCCGCGTACCAATCCCTCCTGGACCGCGGCAGGGATGAGTCAGAAATTACTCCCGAGTTCACTCCCGAGCAAGTTGCTCCCGAGTTTAATCCCGAGTCGCGCCCTCGTACAACCGTTACGAAACACACACGTACGCACACGCTGTACGCTTTTACACACGCAGCAGAACAGCACATCACGTCACATCACGTCGCAACGACCGACTTTGACGAACGGCGAATACGCTGAGGTCACCAAGCCCCCAAGCCACGGAGTCCACTAAGGCACGGAGTACACTGAGGTCATCGCAAGCGTCACATGCGTGCTCATTTTACGCTGCAGATGCGCGAGAACATATCCTCGACGCCCATTTCATGCACGCCTTCTTGCTTCTCATGCGCGCGTGCGCAGGATCTCCACCTGCTCGATGGTCCGAGTGAACGGCCAACATCAGAGACATCGACGGGTCCAGTTGCCGCAAAAGGAAAAAATCCCATTGAGCACAATCCCTCCGTATTGCAAGACAGTCAATATCTGCTGGGCAAGGATGAGGAACACCCACAAGGGCGTGTTGGACGTGCCGACCGCCGCGACGGCGTTCAAGTTGAGGAGGAGCAAGAGCGCGTTGCCCGCCAGCATCACCAGCGCTGGTGGGTTGAGCACGTTCACTGCGACATGCAGGACGACCCACAGCGCCACGTTCAGGTCCCACATCACGAGCATAGACATCCTTCTGAGGAGTATCGCTCGCTTCCCGCAAGCGCGCTTTCTTTCTTCAGAAAGTGATTGCGTTTCCGGCGGTTGCGTTTCTGTGAAAAAGTACTCAAAACTCAGCTCTGTGTGAAACGGCTGTAGCCAGAGCTTGCGGAACGTCCGCAAACCGTGAAGGCACCAACTCACAGTTGAAAAGGTCGTGCGAGCTTTTGTTTCGTCGCCACACGCTCGTGGCGGATCGGCGCGCTCGACCTCACGATGGTCACGCTGCGGCAGGCCTTCGTCGAATCCGGCTACGTCGTCGTGCGTCAGGCGTGCACGCCGACCCAAGTAGCCGCTCTGCGTGCGGAGGTGGACGCCGCTCGTGGCGAGCTCGAAAAGGGCGGCTATCGCATCTGGGCGACGGCCGAGACGTTGCCACCGACGCTGCGCGAATGGTCGGAGACGCATGGACTGGCGCTCGCGCGGCAGGTGTTGCCTGCAGAGGACCGCGGCCTAAAGTGTATCGGCGGCGCGGCGATCCTCAAGCTGCCTGGCAGGCACGATGGGACGCCCTTCCACCAAGACGACGCGTACGGAAATGATGGCCCCCACCGTCCGGGCAGACGAGCATGCGCGATGTGGATCGCGCTGTCGGATACGGACGCGCGCTCGGGCGCCATGCGTTTCGCGCCGTCGCTTGGATTTGAGCTCCTGCCGCACGACATAGTGCCGAGGGAGAGCGCTCCTAGCGGCTTCGAGCGCTTTCTGACGCCGGGCACCCCTGCAGAGCGCGCGGCCGAGCGCGTGGCCGAGAGCGTCCCGATGCGACCCGGGGATGTGCTCGCGATCGGAAGCAGAGTCGTGCACGGCTCACACGCGGCGAGCGACGCCGAGCGGATGGCCTTCTCGCCGCTGTACGAGTGGGATTGAGCCACGGTCACATGGGCATGTGGATACGTCAATTTTGAACCGAACCCAAAAGCGGAGAGTTGCCAAATAAACACTTTCGCCCCGCAAGGATCGGACGACTGGTCCCGTCACTTGATCATTTCCGCGCGAGCTGCTCGGAAAGACGCGAGTTCGCAACGGCGCTCGCGATGCCGCCCTTCCGCCCGGAGCCGATCGCCATCCCGGCGGGCAGCTTCGGGATCCACCCGTCGCTCGAGCTGCCAGTCTCGATCAGTGGCGCGTGCTACGATGGCGCCGTGAGCTCGGAGGCCACAGACGGTGGCGCCTCCTCGTCGTGCCTGGGCACCTCGTCGTCGACCGTCGCGACGTCCATCATCGAGCCGCTCGAGCAGGCGGACCTCGCGTTCGGCGTGTCCGAGATCCACCACGCCGACCTGAAGGTGCTGCACAATATCGGCCACGGCTCCTCCGGCGTCGTGCAAAAGGTACTGCACACGCCGTCGGACTCGGTGCTCGCGCTCAAGATCATCCCTGTCGAGGCCGATGAGACGAAGCGCAAGCAGATCCTTCTTGAGCTCAAGACGCTGCACGAGTCGATGCACGAGTGCATCGTCTCCTTTTACGGCGCCTTCTTCCGCGAGGGCGCCGTGCACGTGTGCCTCGAGTACATGGACGCGTCGCTGCTCGACGTGGCGCGCTCCGAAGGCTGCGCGCTGCCGGAGCCGGTGCTAGCGGGGATCACGCGGCCGGTGCTGCAGGGGCTCGTGTACCTGCACCGCGAGCGCCACATGATCCACCGCGACATCAAGCCCGCCAACGTGCTCGTCGACGTCAACGGCCACGTGAAGCTTGCGGACTTTGGAGTGAGCGGCGAGCTCGGGTATACGCTCGCCAAGTGCGCCTCGTGGGTGGGCACGGTGCATTACATGTCGCCCGAGCGCATCCAGGGCAGCTGCTACTCGTACGACTCGGACGTGTGGTCGTTGGGCATCACGCTCCTCGAGCTGGGCAACGGCGCCTTCCCGTACCCGCCCGAGCGCGGCGGCCGACGGCTCTCGTTTTGGGATCTGCTCGACGCGATCGTCGAGTCGCCGCCGCCCACGCCGCCCGCGCACTTTGGCGCGCCCTTCCACAGCTTCATCACCGCGTGCCTCCAAAAGGAGCCCTCCGCGCGGGCCTCCTCCTCGCAGCTCCTCGGCCACCCGATGCTCCAGGTTGGCCTGCCGGCTCCCGGCGACGTGGCCGACTGGATCCGCGGCGCGATCGCGCGCATGCCGCCGCGTGGCTCCGCCGGGCGCAACGGCGAGGGCGAGGGCGAGGGCCCGAGCGGCGTGGGCGCCGACGGCGCGACGGCGCAGAGCCTCTTCGCGCTGATGAATGCGAGCTCGGGCGGCCTGGCGGGCACGCTGCGCTCTGGCGCCGCGCCGAGCGTGCTGCCGGCGATGCCAGATGCGGACGGCGACGAGAGGATGGGCGACGCGTGCTACACGCCCGCGGGCGCCCCCGTGCCGCAGATGCAGCTGCCGTGGGCACGCTGAGAGTAGAGAGAGAGAGAGTGAGAGAGAGAGAGAGAGAGGAGCTCCTCTGACAGGAGAACCCCAGCACAGGTTAAGCACACAGGCAGGGCACAAACCACAATTCAGGCAGGCGAGACGGGCGCGGACCGCGGCCATGACCGCGGCGTGGTGGCTCCCTGTCGGGTGGCTGCCATGGCCTGCGACCCGCCGGGTCACCGCGGACACCGCGACAGTGTATCAGTCGGGTGTCAGCGATTGAGTTCGGACTTCTATCGAACAGAGGACATACGAGCGCAGTCACCACTCACCACATCACCTGCGAGCTGCGTGTGCAGTTGCACGCACACACAGATACACTGTTACACTCACGTCGTGACTGCCGGTGCCGCGGCAGGCGCTCCACGCGCCCGCCGCCTTCGAGTCCTGCTCTTCACGCCCTCGCCAGTCCTCTTCACGCCCTCGCCCTCGCCCTTGCGCTGCTCCTCGACTCCAGCGACACCGCTGCGCGGCACCGGCAGTGCCGCACCACCCTCTGGCGCGCCGCAGCCGCACGGCTCGTCAAAAAAGGGCGCGTACTCGCCTGCGCCGCCCGCGGCGTACGCGGCGCACAGCTCGCCATAGTTGCTCACCGCCGCGCACAGCTTGTCGGGCGTCGCCTTGACAAACGTCCTGATGCCGGCCGCGGCATCAGCGGCCGTCGGCGGCGGCGGCGGCGCGAGGCGCAAGAAGGCGCGCACGCGCTCGAGCGTCGCCTCGTGCGCGCCGAGCAGCTGCTCGTAGTCGAGCGTTAGCCGTGGCTCGGGCGGCAGCGCCGCGAGCACGCGCTCCGCCAGCCGATGTGAGCGTTCGACGGCGCGGAGCGACTCGCGGAAGAGCGGCAGGTCGACTGCGACGGCCGGCGTTGCGGAGCGCGGGGTCGCCACCGACGGCGCCGCCACCGACGGCGCCGCCACCGACGGCGACGCCACCGACGGCGCCGCCACCGACGGCGACGCCACCGACGGCGACGCCACCGACGGCGCCGCCGCTCCGCGTCCCTCGCTAGCGTGCGCCGCAGCACGGAACTGGCCGAGGCCCGCGTGCAGCCGCCGGTACTCGGCCAGCGCCTGCTTGATCCGATTGCGCCGGCTGAGGCGGATGACGTGCACGCCGCGCCGCGCCATGAGCGCGCGCAGCTCTCCGAGCACCGCCGGGTGCGAGAGCAGCCGTGACAGCCGCGCCTTGAGCCCAAAGGCCACCGACGCGCCGCCGCACCGGCGCAGGCTCTGCCGGATCAGCGGCCGCTGCCCGAAGACGGAGGCCGCCTCGAGGTGCGCTCGCCACGCGGCCCAGGCGTCGGGCGGCGCCGCCGGCTCGGGCGGCGTCCAGAGGATCTCGAGCCAGCGCAGCCTCGCCCGGTGGTCCTCGGCGGACGCGAGCGAGATGTTGTCGATCGGCTCGAAGAGCACCGTGCACGCCTGCGGGTGCGCGGCGAGCTCCTGGATGAGCCACGAGGAGCCCGAGCTGGACTCGAAGTTGAGCACGAAGGGTGTGCTGGGCGATAACGGAGGCGGCGATGGTGCTGATGCCGCGATTATTCCTTGCGGCGCCGGCGCCGCTGACGCCATTTGCCGCCTCGATCTCGCGTCCATGCTGTCGTCCGCCGCCGCCGCCGTGCCGCCGCTCGTCGCGATCAGCAGCCGTGTGAGCCCGAGCAGCCAGCACAGGCCGACGCCGGCCGCGACGAGCAGCGCGCGCACGACAGTTGGGCGCCGCACTCCTTGGGAGGGCGAGGACGCCCGAGAACTCCGCCGTGCGAGGTGTTTTTTGCGGAGTGGAACATAACCACCCCTTTTTTCTCATGGCCGCCCCCGTTTTCCCCCTCCGCGGCTCGCTGCACTGCTATCCAAGTGCAACTGGGAGCGACGCGCGCGCTGACTGACGCACAAAAGCGGCGGCGCGACCGGGCGCAGATGACGGTGGCTCATCGTTAAGCGTACTTATTGCGCTTCCCGTCACAGCAGAGCATCGCAATGCTCTGTTAGTGTAGTGGTCATCACTAGCGGTCCTGAAGCCAATCAGGGAATATGCGGGACGTCCGCTCAACGGGGGTTCGAGTCCCTCACGGAGCTTTCCTCCTCCCCTCCTTCCCTCCCTCCTTTTTTCTCTTCTCCTTTCTCCCTCCTTCTTTCTCCCTCCCTCCTTTTTTCCTCCCCTCCCTCCCTCCCTCCTTTTTTCTCTTCTCCTTTCTCCCTCCTTTTTTCTCCCTCCCTCCTTTTTTCCTCCCCTCCCTCCCTCCCTCCTTTTTTCTCTTCTCCTTTCTCCCTCCTTTTTTCTCTTCTGTGCGCCAACGCGTCTCGGCGCAATCGCGTCGCGTCTCGGCGCCGTCGCGTCGCGTCTCGGCGCCGTCGCGTCGCGTCTCGGCGCCGTCGCGTCGCGTCTCGGCGCCGTCGCGTCGCGTCTCGGCGCCGTCGCGTCGCGTCTCG
>PJAB01001746.1:0-12467 GCA_002887195.1 Chrysochromulina parva | reverse complement strand
CCGAGCCCAACGCGGCTGCCGCGGGCTCGCCCCCAGCCCCGAGCGTGGCAGCCAGCTTGCCCGAGAGCACACTCGTTGGGCGCGGCGGCTTTGGCAAGGCGGCCGTCGCGAGGAAGAAGAAGAGCAGCTAGGGAATCCGGGGGCCCCCGGGGGGTTATCAAGAAGAGCGGAGCCCGGAGGTCCGAAGTAACTGCGGCCGACGGCGCCACAGCACGTCCCTGAGGCTAAATGCTCAAAGGCCGCAGCAGCAGTCGATCTTGCTCCCTCCCTGGCATGAATCTTTAAGCGATCGCATGTCGCGTTCTTATCGCGTTCCGCCGGCTGCGGCCTGCGCCCTGGGCGCGCCGCGGCCCGAATTATACCACTCAGTACTCGCTATTAATCTATAAAATAACGACGGTGCGACCAAACTGCCCTTTTATCACATCAAACATGAGATAAACCATAAAGGCCCCACGCTGCACCTCCGTGCTCCGCAGCGGGTACCCCAGCTCGCCGACGCAGCGCTCGACATGTCGACAATATGGCGCTCGGCTGCGCCTGCGGACCCGCGGGCCGGAATATTTTACTTTTGAGCCTTCCTTCTCGCCCTGTCTGTTGCATGTGCACCCTTGTGACGTGGGACGCGACCACGCGGCCACCTCGGCATGCACATGCTCGCAACTGTCTTTCGTGACATCCCTGCACCCGTGGAACATATGTGAGTGCGCTCGCCATCTTCGGTGAGCATGCGAGATCCGGGGCCGTTGCACCGAGGCGCTCCTATCGAAGCGAGATCTCGGTGCGCGAGCCATCGGTGGAGAATGCCACGGCAGTCTTAGTGCTATGGTCAATGAACCAGGCGGCCTCATCATGGAAACCTTGAACCTCAAGTTGGTCGGCCTCGTTGTCCAAAGTGCCGACGAGGCGCCATTCGGAGTAGAGCCGTGGACCCAGCGGGTCGATGGGCGGCTCAGGCAGGCCGAGGCGCTTGCACGTGGCCAGCCAGAGCGGGTTCCCTATGCGCGCGTGCTCCTCGGAGCGGAGAGCGAGAAAGAGGCTCGAACCGCTCCGCACGACCGCGCCGCGTACCGCGAGTGGTGAGCCGGAGGTCATCCAGCTCACGACGCTGCCTGGCGGCGTGCATGTCCCGGCGGGCGACAGCGTGTCGGGCACGAGCTCGGGGCCGGTCTGATACTCTTCGGTCGGCAGCTTGATGCGGTAGAGGGTGGAGGCGTCCGAGCCGAAAGCGGCGGGCAACTCGACCAAGAGCTCAGCGTCACCGATGAGCACTGCGCCCACAGCCACGCCGGGCGGTGTGAGCTGGAGCGATGACGTGGACGAGGCAGCCATGACAGCACCCTCGCTCTCAAAGATGCGCCACCCAGCGGTGGTGCCGAGTGGTTTGGTGCCGGCTGGTGCCGGTGGTGCCAGCGGAGTAACTATGGTGGCTGAGGCCGGCGCTGGGGGCCCGGTGGGTTCGGCGGGATCGGCGATTTCGGTGGGGGAAGCAGGCGGGCTCAATGGAGCGGGCGGCGTCTCTTCCACAGGCTGAGGGACCTTTCGTTTTGACACGTGCGGTGGCTCAGGCACTTTAGGCGCGGGCACGATGAAGCGCTGGAAGATGCACAGGCCCACGACGCCTGCTGCAAATCGCATGAAGCGCGGATCCCACTCGTCAATCGGCGGAGGCTTGGCTGCCATCGTGGACTCCGTCGATGCGGCGAGTCCTCGTGCAGCGACTCGCAAAGCGCATCGAATCGTTAAGCGCCGATGAGGAAGCGCCGCGGTACGAAGCATCGCACGACTTGTGAGAGACCGTGACCTCACTTTCCCCACACTGCAACGCTGTGTACAATACAAGCAAGCAAGCAAGCAAGCAAGCAAGCAAGCAAGCTACAGGGGTACTCGGTTGCGCTGGTTTAGGTACTTGTGTGTGTCGACTAATTAGCTTGCTTGTGTACAATACGTTTTTCGCCCGCGCCGCCCTCGCCGTCGGCGCTGCTTGCGCAACGAATAGTACAGTCGATTCTCGTTGGTCGTGTGCGTGATGACAGATGTGAGAGATGAGAGATGTGCGCTTAGTTTCTCAGGGAGCCTGGGAGCAGGCAAATTACAGTCGATCTACTTAAACTGCTGCAGCTAGGGCCTAGGCCGCAAGGCGAGGCCTCCAGCGGCACTGACGATCGTATACATTGTAGTCGTCGTGTCGTCCCAAGGGCATGGTGCACATGTATGCATATATTAGTCCTTATGATCCGCAAATGGCCTCAGACACATACAATTATATGCGCTTCCGGACGTAAAGGGCGACCATGGTGTGCCATGGCGCCAGATACGAAGGCGTGCTTGCAGCTGCATGGCTTGTCGGCGCTGAACGCGGGCACACTAGACTGGGTGCTCTGGCTCTCTGCTCTGAGACTCTGGTCTCTGGGCATTATGTTGTCCCGCTCTACGTGGCCCCTCGCTGCCTGCGAGTGCGTCGGCCTTCCGCTGGCAGCCCGTCACATGTGCGCGACACGGGCCTCCGCGCAACACTACGGCTTCATCCAGGGCGGGGAGCCCACCCGCACGGGGTTCGGCCCCACCTCAGCCTCGCCATGCCGCCATGCCGCCATCTCATTCCATGTGGGCAGGTATCGTTCACGCGTTCGTTGCCCGCCACCGTTCGCAGGTCATGGCTGTCTTCTCGATGAGCGCCTTGCACGCCTGGATCTCTTCGGATGCCGCCGCAAGCGCTGGCTGCGCCGCCATATATTGCTGCTGCAGCGACTGATTCTCTGCCTCCACCTGACGAATCGCTTGCTGCAGCGCGAGCTTGTGCTGCTGCTTTGCTGGCAGCGTGGCGGTGGCGATCATGTCCTTGGCCTCGGTGACCGAGGTCAAAGGAACGCGCGAGCCATCAGCCAGCTCGGGCTGCCGTGCGAGCAGAGCATCGAGCGCCTCAAGGCTTTTGATCGCCCCCGTTTCGTTGAAGAGCACCTCAAATTCCGCCTGCATGCGACAGTCGGAGAGGTACGATGCGTGTTAGAGTGAGCGCGCGAGAGAACGCGGCGGCCGTGCTGCACTGCCTTTCAGTGGGATGTGGCGTGGCTGGCGTGAGCACCACCAGCACGCACCAGCACGTTGTCGCGCAGGGCGGCCTGCGTCTGCTCGCGCATGTTCAGGAGGAGTAAACGCGTCTCCTCGTCGTCGACCCCGGTGAAGCCGAGGACGAACTCGTCGCCCGAGCAGCCGGCGGCGAGCGTGTCGGTGAGTGCACGCGTCGCCACTTCGTGCAGGCGCGCTGCACGCTGCGATGGCAGCGTGGCGAACGCATCCGGAAGTATGGCGGGTTCGCTCATTGAAGTCGACATGAGGATTCGTCAAAACGCCAAGCTGGGCATCACCTGAACCTCTCGTCTCCATGGATATGGTGGCGATCCAAACGACTGGGACATGCCCACGATTCGTCTCTCTACTCTACCTAATGACTATGGTGCTGCCTGCGAGAACCGTGTCGCAGCCGAGCGAGGCCCCGTACGGCATTCTCGACATGCCTGTCGCCGTGCACTCCTCGCCTGACTTGTCGAGCAGCGAGTGCCCTCACCTGTGCTCTGGGCATGGCGTGTGCGAGCACGGCGTGTGCAAGTGCGCTCCGGGCTTCACCTACTACGATTGCTCGTTGCGCGTCTGCCCGAGCGACTGCAGCAACAACGGCTTCTGTTACAATGCCACGTGCCACTGCCACCCTGGGTGGCGCGGTGCTGATTGCGCCGTGCGCTCTTGCCCGGATGAGTGCAACTACCACGGCGTTTGCAAGGCCGGCAAGTGCGCGTGCCGTCCGGGCTGGAAGGGCGAGTCGTGCGCCACACGCGCGTGCCCGAGCGACTGCTCAGGCCATGGAGCGTGCTCCTCGAGCTTCAAATGCACGTGCGACGCGGGCTTCACCGGCTTCGACTGTGCGACGCTCGCGTGCCCATCCGACTGCTCGTCGCACGGCACGTGCTACAATGGCACTTGCTACTGCGCGCCCGGCTGGCGTGGCGCCGAGTGTGGCACACGTACGTGCCCAAACGCCTGCTCATACCACGGCTCGTGCGTGGACGGCATGTGCGTGTGCTCCGCGGGTTACAGTGGCGTGGACTGCTCCGAGAAGGTGTGTCCGGGCGTCATCGTCAAAGGCGACGAACGGCTCGTGTGCTCGGGCCACGGTGAGTGCAACACGCGCAAGGTGTGCGAATGCGCGGCCGGCTGGGCCGGCGAGGACTGCTCCATGCGCGCGTGCCCGAGCGACTGCTCGTACAAGGGCTTTTGCCTCAATGGCACGTGCTACTGTGCCGATGGCTTCACGGGTGACGCGTGCGAGGTGGTCACCTGCCCCGAGGACTGCTCGCACCACGGCTACTGCCAGGTGTGTGCGCGCGCTTGAACAGCGCGCCGAGCCGCGCGCGCCCGCTGCCCTCGCTCGAGCTGAAACTGTGAATGACACTGTGAATGACGCTGTGCGTGTTACACGCAGAATGGCACGTGCGTCTGCCAGCCGTCGTGGCGAGGCGCCGACTGCTCCATCGCCACCTGCCCCAACGAATGCTCGGGCGCGGGCCACTGCGTGGACACCAAGTGCATCTGCCAGGCGGGCTGGTCGGGCGACGACTGCTCGCAGCGTGCCTGCCCTGCAGGGTGCTCCGGCCACGGCCTCTGCGGTGCGACCTTGCCCCTCACGCATGCGCATGCACGCCCGTCTGCTGCCCTCTCTGCGTGCCCACACAGCTCGCTGACGCGCTGCACGTGCCCTGTCCGTTCGCCGCGACCCAGTGAATGCGTCGTGCTACTGTGAGGCGGGCTACACCGGCCTCGACTGCGCGGTGCCCACCTGCCCCAACGAGTGCTCCGGCCGCGGCCAATGCCGCGACTGGACATGCGCTTGCGACACGGGATACACCGGCCCTGACTGCTCGCTGCTCGCCTGCGCGCACGGCTGCGCCCTCAACGAGCACTGCTACAACGGCACGTGCGCGTGCAAGCCTGGCTGGACGGGCCGGCAGTGCGACCTCAAGACGTGCCCCTCAGACTGCAGTGGTCACGGCCGCTGCTCCAATGGCATGTGCGTGTGTGCCGCCGGCTACACTGGGCATGCGTGCGAGCAGCGCACGTGCCCCAACGGCTGCTCGGGCCACGGGCGCTGCGACGAGGCGCTCACGTGCGCATGCGAGGCTGGTTGGTCGGGCGTCGACTGCTCGTTCCGCACGTGTGCGCGCGGCTGCGCCGACCACGGCTACTGCCACAACGGCACCTGCTACTGCCAACCGGGCTGGGTGGGCAGCGACTGCTCCGCTGCGGCATGCCCCGAGTGCGCACACGCCCCCGATCTTCTCGAACCATGCAGCTGCACTTGCATGCTCTGCTTCGGACGGCCGGTGACCCTTTGCCCACTTATGACCCTTTCCCCTTTTTGCGCGCGCAGTGACTGCGCTCCAAATGGCAAGTGCGTCGGCCTGAGCTGCGAGTGTGACGCCGGCTGGACGGGCTATGACTGCAAGCTCCCCACCTGCCCGAACGAGTGCAACGGGCACGGCGCGTGCAAGGCCGGCCGGTGTGAGTGCGCGCCTGACTGGGGAGGCCGCGACTGCTCGGTGCCGCAGTGCCTCGGCAACTGCTCGGGGCATGGCGCGTGCCTCAACGGCACGTGCTGGTGCCGTCCGGGCTATGGCGGCATCGACTGCGCAGTGCGCACGTGTCCGAGCTCATGCTCGGGCAACGGCTGGTGCCGCGATGGCGAGTGCCTCTGCTACCCCGAGTTTGGCGGTCCCGAGTGCGCGGAGCACGCGGCACCGACCGCGCAGCTGCCCGTGCGCTGCGCGCTCGGCTGCGCACGCGACTGCCTCGCGCGTTGCCACTCGGCGGCGGAGGCGAGCTGCTACCGGGGGTGCACCTCGGCGTGCTTGCCAAAGTGCGCCACGAGCGCTAACCCGGATGTGGAGGCGCTCGCAGCAGCGGCCGAGGCGCACGTGAACCGGATGGCCGCGCACACTTCGATCGCAGTCGAGGACGACGCGGAGCTCGAGACGGCTGTGCTACCAATCGCTTGAGCGCCATATCAGTTCATAGGACTTCGGCCCGGGGGTACGGGAAAGGGAAGTGCGTGTGTATCGCTAGGTATCCGGTCGTTGAGGATGAGTCGAGACCGCGTGGCCGCGGCAGCCGCGCGGAGGGCGCTGTGGCTGTGCTCCCTGTCTCGCTGTGGCGGGTTGGCTGCTTCAGTCTCGGCAGTGCAAGAACCGACAGGCGCTCGGGATTTTACGTGTTCGTCGTGGACGATTTAATGGGGATTTGAAAGTTTGTCTATTTCTGGTCACGCGTGTCCCATCGAGAAGAGTTGTGGTTCGTCTTTGCCTTCTTTGGCAACTTTGAGACCACCGTCGGGAGTTCGCCATCGCCGACGGTCCGGCGGGCCGACTCTTCAGTGATCGGCCGACTTTTCATTTCAGTGCGCAGTCTGCCGATTTTCCAGTTCTGCGTCGCTCAGATCGTCTGCTATCATGATTGCCTGCTTGCCATTGCTATCATAACTTTCTATGGGCGATCGCTCGTTCCATTTTGCGTCTCGACAGGATCGCGGAGCGCATGATCGCTCTTCTCGCAACACTCACCCTCTCTCAACAAATCCAAGACTATCCCGCACACTACCTGGTACATCCGAACGCCCTCCATGCTGTTGGAGCTGTGGTGACCGTCACTTGTTTGCCCACAGGTCGGCCTGCTCAACTTCCCGAATGGGGCGTGCGCACGAAGTTGCTCAGCACGACACCCGTCGTGGGGTTGACTGCAAAGAGCGCTGGCATCAGCTCCTCGCCAGCGATGGCTGCGCACGAACGGCGTTCGGATCCATGGCAGTCAGCTCGTGTGAGCAAGGTGATGTGACCGGTGCACTCTGTGTTGTGGAGAAGGCGTGGGCCAGAGTGTGCGGGGCGAGCGCTCACCATAGTTGGCGTCGCGCACCGCGAGGCCCTCGATGTCAAAGTCACGGCCAGTCAGCACGCGCATGCTCTTCCAATCGTTCCAAGTCGCGTCCGGGATGGCATACGTCACCTGGATGTCGGCGCCGTTCTCCCAGCGGACCAAGTTGTTCGGATCACGGAGCAGGACAACGCCAAGGCTCGTGGTCTCCGTGTACGTTGGGAATGTGGAGCCGCCGTGGCGGAAGGTGAACGGCTTCTGGATGCGCATGTGGTGCAGGTGGAGCGGGTAGTCCCATGAGTTTGCCGAGTTGCCGAAGCCGTTGTCAGTCGTGCAGATGAACTCACCCGTGATGCGCTTGCCGGTGGCGTCCATGCGAGGCTCGATGTCCGAGAAACCGACCGATGGCACGTAGTTCCATGGGCCGAACGCCATGTCGCACCATGGGTCATTGCTGCTCCGGGTGCCCGTCGTGGCCGTGGTGCACGTGACGTTCGACGTCTTTGCCATGCCGGACGTGTGGTTGGCGAGCACGGGCGGGATGAATGGACATCGACTCGTCTGGCAACTTCAACGGCCGCTTCCTCTCGAGCCGAAGCGACAAGGTGCACTGCACCATCGCGGCCCTGCAGGCGAACACGTGCGGCATCTCGACCGACGCTGTTGTCGACGCGACCAACTACGTGCGCCACGGAACATCGGGTGGCTATGAGGGTCTTGTGATGATGGCAGATGGCTTCGTCGCGGCCTTTGTCGAGCGCAACGCGGGCTCGGTCCTCGCCAACCGCAACGAGCCAGGCATCCGTGTGTACAAGGTGCGGGCGCAGCCGCTGGCCTTCGACTCGTTCTGGGGCTTTTACAAGTTTGAGACGGGTGGCGGTGCGATCGCGGACGCGTCGCCACTGCCTGGCTCGTCGACCAAGATCGCCGTTGTCGAGCGCTCCGACTTTCCCAACGGTCACATGGTCCCTGGCCAGGGTGCCCCCGCCAACCGCGTGTGCATCATCGATCTTACTGTCAAGGACCGCTTCAACGTGTTCCGCAAGAACTGCGTCCTCAACTACCATCGTGTGTCAGACCCGTTCGATGCTGACGGCGACGGCCGTGCTGTTGCGGCCTTCACGCAGTGGACACCGGAGCAGCTCATCATCATGGACAACTGGTGTCTGATGGCCGGCACTGACACCAACTTCCCGGGAACCAACCAGTTTGGGGTCTCAGCAGCACAGACGCCGCACTTCCAGCAGGTTATGGACACGCGTTTTATGATTGTCTGCTTCGACGATGCTATCTTCGACAACACCCGCAATGTGATCAATTCGTACACATGCGACGACATTCACCAGGCGTGGACGCAGGCCCAGTGCTGCGGCGTGCCCCGAAACACGACGGTCACCGTGGCGTCGAACACGGCTCTTCTGCGTCTGCGTGACGAGCTCTAGGCCAGTAACGCTCAGATGCTCCACGATCTGTGCTGGCAGTGTGCATGAATCACCCGCCCACGCGACGCCTCCAACGGTGGGCCGTGTTGGGGTTGGCGTGTCGAGGTTGAGATATCCTACCCAACTGGCGCGCATGATCTCGACCAGCGGTTGGTGAGGAGGAGAGGGAAGGGAGGGGCGGGGGGGGGTCGTGACGCTGGGCTCTGGGGTGACGGGATGTGTGTCAGACACCCGCTCCGATAGGCTACTACAATGAGCCCGGGCAGTCTGGCTGGTAGGTCTGTGCGTGTATCGGGGGGTTAGGGTGTCGCGTGCTTTGTCGATGTCGTTCGTCGTGTTAGCGCGACCCCTGTGCCCTGAAATCCTCACGTAGATCGTACATTTCAATTTCATATTTCAGCCATACGGATACGCGAACGCGTAAGCGAATAACGAAATGGACGCGAGCGGGATGAAACGAATCGACAATCGTACGACAACACGCACAACCAGCCACAGAGCACAGAGCACAGTCACCGTACTCGGTACGAGACGACGACGAGAGCCGGTAGCGGTACCGACACCCCGAGCCGCGGAGCCCGGCTTGGACCGTGGACTCTGCACTCGCTCTTAGGGCGTACTCTTGTCGCAGCTGATCGTTGAAGTCGTCTCATTTCTGCGCCTGCACGCTCTGCGCTGCGCGCGCCTTCGCGTTCGCTTGTTGCCGCTTCTGGTACTCGCTCCGAAGCCGTTGCGCGGCTGGCTGCGCCACCTCGGTGTAGACTATCGAGCCCGCGCCGGAGAGCTCGGCCATCGAGCCGCGCTTTCGTGTGATTCCGCCGCCGCTCACACCACCGTCCTCGGCCCCAGTGGAGCGTGAGATCTCGGCGTCCTCGCGCTCGTCGGCGCCGCGCAACTCGGTCTCGTTAGTGGAGATGACGTAGCTCAGTAGATCGCGCTGCTCTTTCTTCGTGCCGTACGCGAGCCCCTCCTCCGCATCGAGATCGAGCTGCGGTATGACCTTGAAGGCATACCCCTGGTCGACGAGGAACTGCTGCCGCTTGCCCGAGTAGTACATCTCCTGCGTATCTCGCGAGATGAGCGTGTAGAAAAAGGCGTTGAACTCCTGGCCCGTACGCGCCTTGGGGCGCAGGATTCGGCCCAGCCGCTGGGCCTCCTGCCGCCGAGCCCCGAAATGCGACGCGATCTGGATGATCACGTTTGCTTCCGGCAGGTCGATGGAGGTGTCGCCCACCTTCGAGATGATGACCGTCGAGTAGCGTCCGCCCGTCTTGAACTGCTGCAGCACCGCCATGCGCTCATTCTGGCCCACGTCGCCATCGATGTGCGGGCGCTGCAGCTTCTTGGCGTACTCGCGCAGCGCAAAGACGTTGTCGGAGAAGATGATCACCTTGTCGCCGCGCCTCTCATGGAAGCGCATCAGGTACTCACACGAGCGGAACTTGTTCGGGTTGAGCGCGTACAGCACCCGCTGCATCGGCGTGCTCGCACGCAGGTACTCGCGATAGAACTCGGGCGTCATCTCGCACCACACCTCGGCGCACGAGACGGTCGCGATGAAGCCGCGCTGCTGCAGATCGAGCCAGTTGGCTTCGTACAGCTTGGGGCCGATTTGGGCGTTGAGCACATCGATCTTGCCGTCCTCGCGCACGAGCGTCGCCGTGAGCCCGAGCTTGCAGCGCGAGCGCGTGCGGGTCGTCATGCACGTGAGGAACGTGTCCGCCGGGGCGACGTGCACCTCATCGAGGATGACGAGGCCCCACTCGCGGTCCGAGACGTCCTCCATGATGGCACGCGCCTCGGCGGAGCGCCGGCCCGTGTACCCAATCATGTTGTACGTGGAGACGAGGACACACGCATCCTTGTGCAGCGGCTCCTTGGAGCCAGCGATGAAGCGCGTCACGCGATCCTTGTCGATCTGTGCCCACATGAGGAACTGCTGGTACCACTGCTCTACCGAGACGGATGAGTTGCACAGCACCAGCGTGCTCCGCTTGACCGTGCACGCCGCCACGATGCCCACGAGAGTCTTGCCCGCGCCACAGGGGAGCACGATGATGCCCGAGCGTGCCCGGTGGTTGCCGAAACAACGCTTGAGCGCCTGCTCCTGATAGTCACGAATCTTCGAGTCGGGCTTGAGCTCGATCGGCAGCTCCGGATTCTCCGTGTCGTTTCGGAAGTCGTACTCCTCGAGGAGCGGCCACCGGATCTGGCGGCAGCGCGCCTTGACCTCCTTCACCCTGCTCGGGTCGACCTCAAACTCTTCGATGCGCGCCTCGCTGGCATCGTCGACGTCCTCGGCACGCCGGAGGGCCTCCACGTCTGCAGCGTCCGCTGCCTCCCGAGGGGCGCTGTCCCCCGCCCCCGTGCCGTCGACGCCGAGGCGCACAGCTCCAGTGGGGGGCGGGCCGAGCGCCTCGTCGAGCGCCTTGTGCTCCGAGGGCGAGAGCTGCGCCTGGGCACGCAGCCGGGGCAGCGCCGTCAGCCAAAAGCGGCGCCGGTCGGCTTCAGAGGCAAAGCAGAACATGAGCTCGTGGTCGGGGTTGCGCCAGTTGTACGCAGGATTGCCCTCCACATAGTCTAGGGCGAGCGTGGTGTGGAATCGCTTGACATCCTCCTCCGTTGCGAAGGCGAGCCGAAAGCGCAGGTCGCACCGAGCCGCTTCAGGAGCCTCGCGGCTCAGGTCACGCGGCGCGGGGCGCAGCCCTGACATGCTCCCGTAGCGCATCTCGACACGCCGATAGGCGTCAAAGGCACAGATGCACTCTGCGGGCAGGAAGCGTACGCTGCCCACGAGCTTCTTACCCCGGGTGCCTGTCACGCGCAGCTGGAACGGCTTGAGGCGCGCGAGCGGCCGCCATTGCTCGAGCTCCGGATCGCGCAGCAGCTCGGCGAGGACCTCCGGCTTGCCGCAGCACTCGATGAAGAGTCGCTCCGCACGCATCACCAGTTTGACCTTGCCATAACGCGACGTCTCGTTGTGGATGTACTGGCGCACCTTGGGCGGCAGCTCCGTCTTGGAGAAGCGTGCCATCGCTTCGAGTATCTCACTCGTCTTCAGCCCCATCGACGCGCCCGCGTACAGCGAGTAGTCGGTGAGCTGGTACTCGTGCAAGAAGCGCGTGCGCGACACGGGCTCGGCGATGGCGATCAGCAACGCTTCGGCCTCGGCGTACACTGGCGAGTGCGACTCGAGGATGATGCGGTTGTCGGGCAGCACCCAAAAGGGCCTCTGCACCGCGTCGGGCTTGACGAGCACGCGCCCGGCTGCTCTCGTGTCCATGGTGTAATCCTTGTACTCGCCCGGTGCCATCGGGAGGAGCGGTGGCAGGACCGCCATCGAAGATGACGCCTGTACCAGAGGCGTTGAGCCCATCCTCTGCTTGCTGCTGTTTGCTGCTGGTGCTAATCGAGCGCCTGGTGCAACGGTGGTGGCGCTGTCCATGCTGCTACTGGGAACTATGCCAACGGCATCGGAGGCGCTTGCACTCTCTTTGGCTTGCTTCGCAGCGGCTAAGAGGTCCGTCCACCCTCGGACCACCGCTTGTGCAGCCTCTGCGACCTCCGCGTCACCATGGTTAGTCAACCGCTTTACTGCCTTGCCAAGGCCGCTATCCGAGATCTGGCGAAGCTTTCCGTTGCATGGCGTGTCTCGTAGCCGCAGAAGCAAAACGCAAAGCTGCGCCGCATTGGAAGCAGCTTCGAGCCCCTGCTTCATGGCTTCGAACTCCATGGCGGCGGGCGACCTGCTCCCCCGCCCATTCGCTGTGAACGGGCTTAGCCAATAAAGAACTCAGAAAGAACGCGCTGCCTGTTTTGAAGGGGCAGCCGTGCGGATCATGGCACTGTTCACAGGCACCGGGTTTTACGCCAGCAGGGGCGCATGCGAGCGCGATCAGCTGCCAAATTAGGCTTCTCAGCGCATGCCGCCGGCTCGCTCGGCGCGAACGCCAACTCACGCAGCGCGCGCGCGCCCCGTCTTGAGTCGCGCGAAGCGGGAGAGCGAAGAAATGCCAGCGGACCGCGCGAGCCTGTCCACGCGCCTGTCGGCCGGCGCGTCGGCCGGCGCATCATCTACCCTTGGCACGCGTTCCTCCGGCCGCATCG
>PJAB01001745.1:0-12469 GCA_002887195.1 Chrysochromulina parva | reverse complement strand
CGGATGGACCGTGGCGCTGAGTGGCTGGTGGACGCTCCTTCAGGTGCGCAACCTCGACGCGGATACGCCGTGGGCGCCGTTGAATGAAGTCGACAAAACTGGCCATGGGGTGCTGGACTCAGACGCTGGTGGAGAAGGCGAGGAGCAGGAGCAATCCCAGAGCGGGGCGCGGCCATCAAGCTCATCCCAGAGCGGGAGGATCAGCTTCACAGACTTTGCGGAGCAGCATATGTCAGCCGCGAACTTGGTGACCGCGGCGGCGCCAGTCTCCAGGTCGTCGACGACGGCGCAGGACAGCCAGTCCACGTTGCGCCGCACCGTCACAACCAAATTAGTGTCGACCCTTTCGGGGCTCACCAAGGCACGCTACCTCCGCCGGCATCGCACCAAGACGATCCCGGAGGCGACGAAGCTTCCCTCGCCGCTTACATCCGCTGCCGCCGCCGGTGAGGCGACCCAAAACGTGTAGAGCTTTATAGCCTTGTGCCATGCGCGCTGTGTCGGCATGTGCCCCCGCCCAGCTTTAGCTGCTGAGACGCACTTTCTACTTATTAGCCAGCGTTACAGGTTCGTAGCTGAAAGTACCGGGGACGGGACACGGACCGGTTAAGTGAGCTGAACGACTAAGTTTAAAAGTGTGCGGTGCCCCGGTTTCGTACTCGACCGGTTAACCGTTTAAACGTAACTCCGTCTGGAACTCACGAGACCCGCGGGGCGGGGAGCCCGGCGAACCGGGCGTCCTAGGGGGGATACACACAAGATGAAGAGATCATGCACACGGGGCAGGCTCCTCACCCCCACACCGTAGTAGAACGGCCTTCGTCACTGAACGTCTCTCATCGATGGATGCGAGCGACGCGGCCTCCTCGACAATGCCCCACATGAGTCCCTCTCGCCCCTGGTTAGCTGCTCCCATCACACGGCGCTCACCACGGCGCTCATCACGGCGCTCGCCACGGCGTTCACCACGGCATTCATACGGTGCAAGGGCGCCACGTGGAGCCGGTGATGACGGTCTTCCCATTCCGGCGCGTGTCTATGCCGGCGGAGAGCAGTCACGCGATGGTCCACGTCTTGATCGTGGCGTCCATGCCTGCGGAGAGGAGGGTGGTTCCGTCGAGGAAGACGAGGCTCGTCACAGCGCCCGCGAGGTGCGCGTTGGGCAGCTTGCACTTAGGCTTGCCCTCAGCAGTGTCCCAGATGACGATCTGTGCGTCCACGCCGCCCGACGCGAGAGTAAGGTTGTCGGGCGCCCACGCAAAGGTGGAGAGACGTGCGGTGTGGAAGCCGGTGAGGCCCTTAAGCAGGATGGACCCATCGGCCATGCTCCAGACCACTATCTCCTTGTTCGCGCAGCCCGATGCAAGCTTGTCGCAGTGCGGCGAGAAGGCGACACACGCGATCGTATCCTTGTGCTGGCAGAGGGCGTACATCTCCTTGCCATCGGCGCCGAGGACGTGCACGACCTTGTCGTTGCCGCCGACGGCGCAGAGGGAGTCGTTCGACGCGACGGCGACGCAAGTGGGCTCGAAACCAAATTTGGGAAGCTCTGCCACAATCGCCTTCTTCGAGACGGACACAGTGACGAGCGTGTCCTTCACAGTCACCACAGCGGCGAGGTCCGTGCCACAGCCAAAGCCCTTTGGCTGTGAAGGGAGCGCCACCTTGCTGGTGAGCATGCCATCGGCTCCAAACCCAATCGAGTCGTCCAGGCCGCACGTGATCACGCCGTCCTTGGTAGCGGCGACCGCCATGATCATGTTCGTATGCATCTCGCCGCCGTACACACTGGCGACGCCTTCTGCGAGATCCCAACAGAGGAGCTGGCCCGCGAGCGTGCCCGTGCCGTCCTGGAAGGAGGCGCCGAGGCACCTGCCGTCTTTGAGGGCGATGCACTGCACTGGCTTGCTGTGGCCGTACTGGATCATCTTGGGCGCCGCGTCGGTCACCGCCTCGTACACGCTCATCTTTCCGCCAAGAGAAAGTGAGATCAGACCGGAGGCTGTCCACAGGCAGCCGACCTTCGGAAAGCAAGGAGAGAAGAGGGTAGGGGGTGAGCACGATAGTGTGAGGCCAGGGCTGGGACGGGGTGGAGGGTGGAGGGGACAGGAAAGTGTCTTGTGACCTGCTGCTCCTCCACCGCCTTCTTTTTATCACCCGACTTGAAGTTGAGCACCCCGACCTCGTCGAGGGTGGCCGCGTCGAGCACCTTGCTCGTGCCGTCGCCCGAGCAGGTCAGGATCTTGCTCGAGTCGGGCGACCACATCGCACTGTAGATGGAGCCCTCATGCACCTTCTTCTCGACTATCATCGTGCCTTCCTTGCCATCGTAGACCGCGATCTTCATATCAGACGAGGCGGAGAAGAAGCGCGCGCCGTCGGGCGAGAAGCGCACGACGTTGACGAAGCGCTCATGCGTCTTCGAGGTTACTTTGTACTTGAAAGGCGGCCCCTCGAAGAAGTTGACCTTGTTGTCCTCGCCGCCGGTGGCGAGCCGGAACGGGCGCGATGACTTGAATGAGCACGAATTGATCTTCTTCGCGTGGCCCGTGATCTCGCCTACCGAGTTGCCCGAATCCCACATGATCACCTTGCCGTACACAGCCGAGCCGTCGCCCACACCAATCAGCCTCTGGCTGTCGCCTGACCACGCGATGTCGAGCACTGCGCCACCAAACAGAGGCGTCTCCAGCTTGAGGATCTGTTCCGGGTTGTCGCACGCCCAGATGCGCACAACGCCGCTCTTGTCGCCCGATGCCATGTAGCAGCCCGACGTGGCCATCTCGACGGCGGTCACCGGGTACGAGTGGCCCGTGTATAGCTGCACCTTCTTGTTGGCCGCGCTCGGGATCGCCTCACGGATGACGACGAGGTTTCCAAAGCCGTAGATGAGCTTCGTGCGCTTCGGATCGGTCTTGAGCACCGTAGGCTGCCCGCGAACGATCGCTGGGAAAGCGGGGTAGACGGTGGTGCACGACATCGAGTTCGTCGGCAGCGGGAACACCGCGCACGCAAAACCAAGCTGCGGAATTCGTCAAACTCGCATCGCATCCGAAGTTTGCGCCTTTCATGAGGTACACGTGATCCTCTTCGCATCTAAAGTCGGTACCGATATGATTGCCGCGCTTCACGTTTCATCGCGCGATGGGACGGTCCTTGCTAGCCGCGCCTCTCGGCACGTCGCGCGCCCCAGCGAGTAGGCCTGCCCAGCCCGCCCAGCCCGCCCAGTCCGCCCAGTCCGCCCAGGCCAGCCATCCCGCCCAGGCCACGCCTGCCACCGTCGCGCACGAGCTCTGGGCCGATAAGTACGCGCCGCGCACGAGCCAGGAGCTTGCGATGCACCCCAAGAAGATCGAAGAGGTGAAGCAATGGCTGCAAAAGGTTGATGCGAGCCTCCAGCTGGGGCTACCACCGACGCCGCGCCTACTCATCCTGAGCGGGCCGCCGGGGACGGGCAAGTCGACGATGCTGCGCGTGCTTGCTTCTGAGCAGCACTTTGAGACGTGCGAGTGGCTTGAGACACGCTCCGGCGGGCATGACGATCAGCCATCGTCGGCCGTCGGCGAGGATGGCCGCTCCGAGCAACTCCCCCGCGCGGCCGCATTTGCCACCTTCCTGCGCGATTCGCTGCGCACTGTGTCGCTGTGCGTGCAGCCGCCCGTGGCGGCGGCCGCTGCGTCTTCTGACAGCGGCGCGAGAGTCGCATCGGCACTGCCTCCCGGCGGCCGGCGGCGCCTGGTGATCCTGGACGACCTCGCTGCTGCCAGCCAACCGAACTCTTTCGGCGGCGGCGCAGGCGCCGGCGCCGGGGCGCGTGACCTGCGCGAGCAGCAGATCAGCCTGGTGCAGCGTGCGCTTTCGTGGGCACGCTTCCCTATCGCTCTCGTGCTCAGTACGGACGCGAGCAACACGGTGTACCACCTCGTCGAGCAGCTGCAGGCGGCGGATGCGCACCTCGTCTCGCACATCCAGGTCAACGCCCTCGCAGATATGTTCATGAGGCGCACACTCCAGTCCGTCTGTCAGCAAGAACGCCTAACTCTCACCTCGACCGACCTAGGTGCACTGATGGCCAACGCTGCCGGAGACTTGCGCCACGCCCTCCAATCGATGCAGTTCCTCGCGGCGGGGCAGGCGCGCGGTGCTGGTGGCGGCGGCACGGGCGGCGGGGGTGGGAAGCGCCCAGCCGCTGGCGCTAAGCGTGCTGCACCGAGCGCCAAGCCGCCTTTGAAAGGGAGCGGAGCGGCTGCGGTCGCCACTGCCGGCATCGGCGGCGAGCGCGATCGGTTTCCCGATATGTTCCACGCACTCGGCTCGATCCTGCACCGACCTGCAAAGCGGCTCAAGATGGCGGCAGAGGCGCAGCAGCGAGGGGCCGTCGCTACCTTTGGCGAGGAGCCAGCAGGGAAGGAGACGTTACAGGAGCAGCGCGACGTGCAAGGAACGACGCCACCCGACGCGAACGACTTTGGATTCGGCGGCGGCGGCGGCGGCGGCGGCGGCGGCCGGTCCGACGCGCCGCCGCCGCCGCCGCCGCCGCCCGAGCTCGATGCGGACTTCGCTCCGGAGGACCTCGTCGACCAGCCGAGCTCTGTGGACTTTCTTCACCAGAACTACCTCGAGTATTTCTCCGAGATTTGCGAGCTGAGCCTGGCGGCGAGTTGCCTGAGTGACGCGTCCGTTTTCGCCGACGCGCTCCGGCGACGGCCATGGCAGACGCAGCTGTTGCAGTACGTGCCCTCCCTTGCCGGCCGTGGCGTGGTCACGTACAACCGCCACCCAGCTCCGTCGCGCCTGTCCGTCATTCGCAAGCCGCAGCTGTACGCCGTTGACCGAGAGACCAACGAGCGCAGGCGGCGCGTCGAGAAAGCGTTCCACTCTCTAGACGGCAGTGGCGCCGGCTCGAGCCGCTTTGGAGGCTCGGCGCTCGCCACTGACGTGCTGCCTTTTCTACGCGTGCTCTCGCACCACGGCTACGGCCGTCCTGACGTCGCGCCGCAGCTGACCGATGCGCAGTGGAAGGCGATGGTCGAGCTGACGAGCTTTGGAGGCCGGCCTGCGCCGCCGCGCACGCTGCCACCGCCACCGCTGATGGCGGACGCGAGGGCGCTCGCCAATCCATACTTGGGCCCGTCGCAGGTCGCGGGTGCGTCGTCGTCGGGCTCTGTCCCGCCTATCGAGGCGGACGAGATCGAAGAGTGAGAGTTCGGTTCGTGTCTCTCACGGACTTCCCACACGAGAGCGGTGGTTCCGGACCCACGGGCACTGGGATGAAAACTCTCGCCCTTGGAGCGCCGTCTCGGTTCTGTGAACGTTAACACGCCAGACGCGTCAACCGTTCTGTGTTGCGGAATCGAACGGGGCAGGAAAACGTCGCGCCTATGTCGACCGGCCAACCGACCCGCACCCCGCAAGAGACGGACTTGCTGTACGCGACTGTGCTGCAGCACTGGCGACGTTGCCATCGCGAGGGTGGCGTACTTGCAGACGCCCTGCGGGAGGCGGAGGCCGAATGCAAACTGCTGCGTGCTGAGGCGCACACTGCCAAGGCCGAGTGCAAATTGCTGCGTGCTGAGGCGCAAAATGCCACCCTCGCGGAGCGGCGAGAGACAGTGCAGGCGGGACTCTTCCGCTTCCTCCGTGGCTTGCGTGGACTCGCGTTGCATAATGCCATTCGCACTTGGACCCGCTTTTGTACTGCAGTTCGTCATCGATGTGCATCGCTGCGCCACTGCGTATCATACGGTGGCCTGACGGCACACGACGCATTGAAGGCTTGGGGTGCGAGCTGCGCACGGCTCGCGGTGCAGCGCAGCGCGGAGCTCGTCCGGCGGGAGCGCGCCGCCCTCAAGGAGGTCGAAGCACAGCTCGAGCTGGCGCATGAGACGGAGCGCGAGCTGCGAGCGCATTGGCAGCGCAAACAAGAGGAGGAGCTCGCACTAGTGGCTGCCCTCTCCGCGCAGCCCATCGTGTTGCCTGACGAGCAGCTCAAAAGCCTGCCGCCGCCGCCACTGGCTGCCAGACCGCCGCCGCCTCAGCCGCCGGCGCGACTGCCGCCACCAGCCGCGCCGCCGCCAGCAGTCGAATCGATGCTGGCACCCGCCCGCCCACCGGCCCCGCGCCGCGAGCAGCCGTTGGGAGTGCGAGCAGAGAACCTCGTTGCCGCGTTCCGACGCGAATCGTCGGCAGCCGCTGGCACCTGTGAGCGCACACCCCACACGCAGCAGAGGCGGCATGGCGCAGAAGAAGTGGCATCACTTGGGACACTATAAACACGTGTGTAAAATTTATGGTCCCTCGAGACTCTCTGTATTCTGAGGTGGTGGTGGTCCCGCGTAGTCGTGGTGTCGCCCGCAAGTGTGAAGAGCTCGTCGAACGAGCCGTAGCTCGCAGTTTAGCGTTTCTGGTTCTCTGTATTTTCAGACCGCGGACATCAGAGTTCAGTCCGTCCGGACGACAGACCGGCCTCCACCGCCCGGGGGCGTCTCCGCGTTATCTCCGCGACCACGCCGGACCGTGGCCGAGCCGAGCCTGGCACCGAATTGTGCACGCCCCCGAGGGGCGCGGAACGCCAAAATCACCACCAAAACCTCTAACGTCCCACCTCCACACCAGCAGGCTGACCACATTGGCGACCACATCATGTGACCATTCAGATGATGGTCTGGATGGCGACCACATCGGCGACCACAGGCGCCACAGCCTCACGCACCTGCATCGGCTGCATTGGCACGGCTGGCCGCCGTCGCGTCGACCGCGCCCGCGCAAGCGTAAAAGTCTCGCCTGTCAAACGTTCGGCGCATCGTCTCCCACCAGCCGTCGCGGCAGCCCGCGAGCGCATCGTCGCTGTAATAGGGCGCAGCGCGGTCGCGTAGCTGGCGCAGCCGGAAGGCAGGCACGTCAGGAAAGTCTGCGGGGCGAACGACAGAGGGAGACTCGAACGCGATCGGCCGCCCGTCAACGAGGTGAGGCAGGGCGGCGTGGCTGGCGCGGCTCATGTTCAAAAGGAGCGGCTCGGCTCGAGTAGGAACGCTTGGGGCGCAGCAGCACCGTGGTGCTCCGTGTGGAAGTTGGAGAAGCAGCAGAGCCAATCGTACCACGGTCCCAAGTAGACAGAGGCGGTGGGCTGGCAGCCGCCCACCAAGGGTGTGGCGGCGACGCCCGCACCCGCGCCGGCGCGCGCGGTGAGCGAGGGGTGGTTGGAGACGAACATGGCGGAGGCCGGGTGCACAGGCAGTTGCCAGCCCACCTCCGACCAGAAGAGCCATGCGATCGCGCCGGGTCCGACGAGTACATAGAGGCCAAGCGCGAGGGCGAGGTTGACGCGCGCATAGTTCGCGCATGTGCTGTGGAAGTCGTCCGGCTTGGTCGGGAAGAAGAAGTTTCGTCCCACGAGTGCGGGGACCACGCTGCCGCCAACGACGAGCGCCGCCCGCTCGAACGTCATGGAAAAGGCAAACACCGCCGCGTTGTACACGGCGCGCGCGCGCGCGCCGACCGAGTGGGCGTCGGTGATCGCAGAGGCGGCGGCGGCGTCGGAGTCGGCGGGCACCGGCATGGAGGCGGCCGCCGGCGAGGAGGCGGCCGCCGGCGCGGCGGCGGCCAAAGGCGCGGCGGCATCGAGCCACAGCAAGGCGTAGATGGTGCGCGAGATAGAGATACCGAGGCCGCCCACGTCGGCCTTGCCGAAGAAGCCGATGCGCCCGTCTGGCTGGTCGCCTGAGAGCCGCTGCCGATGCGCCACGAAAAGCGCGTCACCGTCCTCGAAATCGCTCTGCTCCGAGTCGAAGAGCGCCGCGAGCGGCTCCCCACCAAACGACTTGTGGTGCGTGAGGTGGCCGTACCGCAGGTAAAGATAGTAGCCGAAGAGCGAGGGCAGCGAGCCTGCGAAGAGCACGTCGTTGCGGCGCACGCCCTTGGGCAGCGCAGCGGTGCCGTGGATGACGTCGTGGAGCAGCGTGAACTGCCAAAGGCTGAGCGTGCCACCGAGCAGGATGGCGAGTGGCAGCTGCACGGGCGCAGGCAGATGCGCGAAAGCGGTCGCGCAGCCGACCTGCGCGATGTTCGTGGCCGCGAGAATGGGCACCGTCCACTCCTCCTTACCAATCAGCTCCTTGACCTCTGGATGGTTGGAGAGGATCTGGCTGCGGCGACTGAGATGCCACTTGGCGGGTGACACGACGGCAGGAGCGCTATTGGATGCGACCGTGACGACGGGCGCCGCGGCTGCGATCGTCTGCACGTGGGCGAGTAGCCACACGCACAGGAGGCGCATACACAGCGGGTACGTATGCGGGTCCTGGTTGTCGACCCCCTGTGCTGCCTTCCAGAAGCTCGTCGCGGCGATCGTCGGAAAATGCCAACGCGGTCTTGCGTGTGAAGACGGGTGTGAACAGCTCGTTGCCGCATGCATGCCGGTCCGGTATCTTTGGTGTCGAATTATAACCATTGGCTGTGAAGAACGTGGTCTTGGTGTGGAATGAAAACGGTCCTTGTTCTGCTTCCGTTCTTTGCTAAGCATTGTTGCTAAGTTCTTTGGTCCACTTCAAGTCTTCAACTACTGGTACCCACCGTCCACCGTGGAATCCTTGGGCTTCCTTGGCTCCAGTCGGTGCGGTGGCTCGACGCTCCGCTCATCTCTATCTATTCTCCACGTCACGTGTGGGCCGTAGCGCGTAGGGTCACGTCAGAAGGCGAGCTCGCGGTCGCGCGGCGTGCCCGCGTCGGCTCACGGGGTTTACGTTAGGGAGCTCGCGTGCTCACGGGGTTACGTTAGGGAGCTCGCGTGCTCACGGGCGGTTACGTTAGGGTTACGTTAGGGAGCTCGCGTGCTCACGGGGTTGATGGCGACGTCCACAAGAGCGACGTCGGAGTGTGATCGTGAGCCCGAGGTGTGAACGTCGGAGTGTGATCGTGAGCCCGAGGTGTGAACGTCGGAGTGTGATCGTGAGCCCGAGGCGGACTCCGCAGAAGCCGTCGACGCAGGAACGGTATGGGCACGTCTGCCCCGCGCGACCAGCCAGACGCACATCGACATGGCGGTGGCGAGAAGTAACAACGCACCCGCGCCCAGGAGGACGCTGTCATAGCTCCCGGTGCGCGTGTGGAGCGCGGCGGCACCGACGGGACCAAAGAGCGTCCCGATGCCCAAGAAGGGGAAGACGAGCGACATGGCAACGTCCGCCTCCGCGCGTGACAGCACGTCGAAGGGGAGGGTGGCCGTGAGCACATTACAGCCGCCAGTGAGGCCACCCGCCAAAAAGGCAAACACGGGAAGGAAGCTGTCGGCCGCCTGGTGACCATGGGCAAAGGAGCACGCCACGTCGAGCACGGCATAGCAGCCCAAGAGGAGTGTGAACGCAGCGGAGCGCCCGATGCGGTCGCCCAACAGACCAGCGGGGACCCGCAGCGTACCATTGCCCAGAGCGAGGGAGGTGAGCAGTCGAGAAGCGCTGGCCCGATCGAGGCCACGCTCAAGGCCGAGCTTGACGATGTGCACGATGGGCACCCAGCCCGCGCCCCCATACAGGAGCAGCATCAAGCCCAACCACAGCACGGGCGGCTTGATGAGCACCCGGAGTAGCTGGCGTGCCGCCGCCGACGTTGCCAACGGCACAGGTCCTCGTGATGGGCTGAGGCCACGGGCTGCGCCGCCGACGGGGGCTGCTCCGTCGGGCGGCGTGAGCAGTACAGACGCGCCGCACAGCAGGCCCAGGTCGATGACGGCTAGGCCGAGGAGGGCGTGCCGCCAACCGATGGCCGCGAGCAAGCGCGGGCCGACGGCGCCGAGAACAAGCGGCGCGAATGCGGTGGCGCTGTTGGCGGCGCCGAGGGCTAAGCCGAGCCGCGAGTCGAACCATGCGCTCATGAGCGAGAGCGGCGCGTACGAGCCTAGTGAGTGTCCGCAGCCCACGATGATACCGAAGGTGATGCACATGTGCCACGGCTGCGTGGCGGCCGCGCTCATCGCAAGGCCGCTCGCAGCAACAATGCCGCCGGTGGCTGCCGCGCGCTGCGCGCCGAGCCGTCCGACGACGAGCTTCGAACAGGGTGCCATGAATAGCAGCACGCAAATGGACATGCTCCCGATCAACGCAACCTGCTCCTGCGACGTGTGCAAGCTCTCCACCAACTCGACGTAGAGCAAGCCGTAGCAGTACTGGATCCCGAGCGTCCCCAGACAGCAGCACGCGTACGCCGCGACGCGCGTCCACGCCGCCAGACCACCATTAGGGATGTGGCGGGGCAGGAGCGCAGCGTCTCCATCGCCATCCATATTGTGTGTGAGGGCGCGGGCGCTCGCCTTTCAGCGCCGCATCGACACATGGGTGTGAATGGTTTGAGTAAACAGTTTGTTGGGGACAAAGTCAAATGTGTTCACCGTGAATGAGCCGTGAGGTGTGAATACGAGGCGGGCCGCAATGGAGACCTCGTCAGACCTCAAGACACTGCACGCCAACATCTTTGGGGAGGACGACAGCGACGACGAGCCGCAGCTTTCCCATGCGGCCGCTCGCTCCGCGGCCGCGGCCGCCGATGACGACGACGACGAGGGCGACGGCCGCGCGGCGGCGATCCTGGAGGGCTCCAACAACCTGCTGATGAGCGGCGCGGGCAAGAAGAGCAAGGGTGCGCCCAAGGAGAAGAAGCCCAAGGAGAAGAAGGAGAAGCCCTCGAGCGGCCGGGGCAGCAAACGCAAGTCGGCGCCCGATGCTGAGGAGCTGGCGGCTGCGGGGCTGGCGCGTGAGCAGAAGCGGCTCAAGAAGGAGCAGGATCGTGCAGCGCGCGAGGCGCGGGAGGCGGAGCGCGCGGCGCGCATCGCGGCGGGCGAGGACGTTTCCGACGAGGAGCCGGCGCTTGCCGAAGGCGCGGCCGGCGCGGGCGCCGGCGACGACCCGGACTCGGACTCGGTCGACGGCGACGAGGCCATCGAGGAAGGTAGCAAGAAGGACATCTTCGCGCGGCTCAAAGGGACGCGTGGCAAGATCGAGTTCAACCAGGTGAAGCTGCGCGAGGACGTGCAGGAGCTGCAGCGGCGCATGGAGGAGGCTGCCGAGGAGGACGACGACGCGGTGCGTGCCGAGCCGCCGCGCCCGGCTCTGAATAAGGTGGCGATGCTCCCCGATGTGGAGTCGATCATGCGCAAGCGTCAGTACCACGAGGTGATGATCGACCACGGGATGCTCTCGACGCTCGCGCGCTGGCTGCGCCCAATGCACGACGGCAATCTCGTCGGCCTCGAGGTGCGCACTGGGCTGCTCAACGGCCTGCTGCGCTTCGACGTCGACGAGACTGTCCTCGGCGCTCTGCGATCCAGTGGAATTGGCAAGTACGTCAAGCTACTCTCGCTTCATAAGCGGGAGACGCGGCAGAACCAGCGCGTCGCGCTCCAGCTCGTGGAGAAGTGGTCGCGCCCCATCTTCCAGACCTCGGACCAGGTCAAGGCGCAGGACCTGCCGATGGCACAGGTGCCCACGCGCCGCGCGGCGAGGCCTGCGGACGCCGAGATGAACAAGGCGGAGATGCCCTTTGGTCAAAGCGCAGGCCTTGACAGAGAGACCGGTAATCATGCGCGCGTGCCACGCCCGATGGGCATGGACTTCCAGATGTTGCCCGCATCCTCGGCGCAGCCGCTGCCTTCGAATAAGTACGCCAAGGATTCCATCAAGGGGCGGCTCCAAGACCGCATCCTCGGAAGTAAGAAAAAGGTGGTGGCGCAGGCGGTCGCACTTTCTGTCGAGGGGCGCCAGCTCGATCGCATGCAGTGAGCAGCACTCTCGCCATCGCATCGGCGGATATGCTGGAATCAATCCGCGCCCGTTGTGTACCCTCTTGTGCTCCTACAAGCGGCCGGGATCTCGCGCACGATGACTCGCGAGGACTGTGGGTTGGGCCCGGGCTCTCCAGGGCAAGGCGCGCTACGCTAAGTCCTAAGAATCAAAGTAGAGTCTACCGTCTCGAAAGTACTATGTAAGCGGCTCATCGGTGCGCGGCGGCTGTGTCTGTGGCGCGTGCCGCGTGAGTCTGGGGGACTTGAGGTCTGCGGCTGAGTTACCATTTTCCGGGTGTCGCCTGTCGCGGCGGCGCTGATCCCCGCCCCGGCCCGGCCGCCGACCCCGCGACCGGGGATCGACGATGCATCGTTCCGACGCGTGGTCCGAGGAGCGATCTCCGTGAGCGCGGGCGCTCCGGCCTCGAGGGCGAAGCACCTTTGAAAAACGCTACTGAATCGACGTACTACACCGGACGGATTTACCTTCAGTAGCCTAGACCGTACTGCGTAAGGGCGCGTGTACAGCTCGGCCTTATGCAACGCATGATGCACAGGGAATTACGCATGATGCTTTAATACTCCTCGCCCTCCTCCTCGCCCTCGCCCTCGGCCGACTCGGCGCCGACCTCCTCGTAGTCCTTCTCGAGGGCAGCGAGGTCCTCGCGGGCCTCGGAGAACTCGCCCTCCTCCATGCCC
>PJAB01001744.1:0-12495 GCA_002887195.1 Chrysochromulina parva | reverse complement strand
GGAAATCAGCATGCAATCAGAGGCAATTAGAGGCACTCAGCATGCGCTCAGAGCGTGATGGAGTCACCTGATGAGGGAGGCAATCAGCATGCAATCAGAGGCAATTAGAGGCACTCAGCATGCGCTCAGAGCGTGATGGAGTCACCTGATGAGGGAGGAAATCAGCATGCAATCAGAGGCAATTAGAGGCACTCAGCATGCGCTCAGAGTGTGATGGAGTCACCCTTGTCGGCGCCGCCGCGGCGGCCCGCCGGCGGCGCCGTCGCTGGCGCCGCCGCCGCTGCGCTGGCGCCGGCGCCGGCGCGGTCGGCGGGCGCGAGCAGGATGACGAAACCCTTGTAGCCCGAGAGCTTGCCGCTCTTCTTGATGATCGTGAGCACGCGGTGCCATTCGAGGCTGTACCACTTGAGCAGCCGGTTCGCCTTACTCGCCATGGAGAGGGCTCCATCCTTGGGCTTGAAGTGCATCGAGAACGAGCCCAGGTAGAGGTCGCCGCTCTTCTCTCCAAGCGTGCACGACGGGTAGTAGCGCACCAGGTGCTCAGCGTCCGGCCGTTCAAACGTGGAGCGCCACGTGGCCTCCTCCTCCGCCGTCGGCTTGCCGTCGTACGGGCACGTGAGCGGCGAGAGCCACATGACGTTCCTCACCTCGCCAAAGGCTTCTGCCACGTCGGCCGCGTCGAGCGCCGCGCGCTGCGCCTCGGCGTCGCCCTGCACCCCAGCGTCGATGAGGCGCAATCCGCCCTCGAGGCAGCCTGATGGGATGGGGAGGACGTCGGCCGGCGCGAGGATCCCGAGATGACGGAGCGGCGCGAGGTCCGACGCGAGGTCCGCGATGAGTGTGCGGGAGGTGCCATTGATCAGCGTGAGCATCGAGCGGATTGTGAGGCGCGTGCCACGCTCGTGCAGCACCACCTCGCACACGACGCACCGAGGAGCGCGAGGTGGCCCTCTGCCCGTCCCCGGCGTCCACGGCTTCTCTCGCTCCCAGTCACATGTCCGGCCGCTCGCCGAGCGCTGGAGCGGTAGGACGGTGGTGTTTGGCTGGCTGACGATGATGCCGACAAGGGGCATCCAGTCGCCCTCGAGCTGCACGCACAGCTCACGCGGGCCGTCCTCGTGCCAGTCGCGCTGCAACGAGCGCGCGTCCGCGTCCCAAAACGGGAGCAGCTTCGTCGCACCCGCGGGCAGCGCGAGCTGGCAGTGCTCGGGGGGCACGTGGCTGCTGCCGCCGACGACGCCCGGCACGACGCCCGGTGGGCCGAGCGTCGTCATGGGCGAATGATGACCGCTGCCACCGCCGTCAGGCTCGACGCGCTGCGCCACCCAACAACGTATCATGCCGCCGGTCTCGTTGGTCAGAAACGAAGGCACCGCGCCTGGCGCAGGCTGCGCCTCGGCCACGCGAGCCGTCGGGCCGCCCAGCACGGCGCTGCCGGGCAGGGGCGGCCGTTGGAGAGGCTCGCCCAACACGACGCTTGGGCCGCTGGGCACCGAGGCTGGCGAGCCGTTGGGCACCGAGGCAGACGAAGCGCTCAAGTCCGGCGCCGGAGGCGAAGAGGGCGAGCGCGAGTCACGCAACTCCCTATGACGCCGAGGCTCGCCCAACACGACGCCCTCGGTGCGGCGCGGCTTGGACACGACGCCCAACTCGACGCGAGGAGGCACGTGAGGCTGCGCTTGCCCGCCTCCGCCGGCCGAGGCGCCGACGCCATCCCACGCGGCCGTCGCGTACCGCAGCGTGTGCGCCAGCTGCTTCTCAAACGTCTGGTGGCCTGTGCGCAGGTTGGCCTGGAGCGCGCGGAGCATGCCGTCGGACACGTTGAGATTGAGCGTGTCGCCGATGTGGAGATGCACCGCGACGTCGGGCATGCCGCCAGAGCGCAGCGAGAGGGTCGACACGAAGGGCTCGACGATGGGCTCCCATGCGAAGAGCGACGCGTTGTAGAAGCGTGCAGAGAGGCGCATGGACAGCTCCGTCGCGTTCAGGCGCGTGCCCGCATGCTTCTCGATGGTGACTGAGAGCGGCGCCTCCTCATCGCCCACGATCAGCTGCACAAAGGGCAGCGTGGGCACTTGCGCCGACAAGATGGTCAGCTGCACATACGGGCAACTGACCATGATGAGGGCCGAGCTCGCCACCTGATGAGGGAGGCAATCATCCTGATGAGGGAGGCAATCATCCTGATGAGGGAGGCAATCATCCTGATGAGGGAGGCAATCATCCTAATGAGGGAGGCAATCATCCTAATGAGGGAGGCAATCATCCTGATGAGGGAGGCAATCATCCTGATGAGGGAGGCAATCATCCTAATGAGGGAGGCAATCATCCTGATGAGGGCCGAGCTCGCCACCTCCTCGGCCGACGCGCCCCTGTCCAAGCTCTTGTCCAAGCTCTTGTCCAAGCTGCTGTCCGAGCTCTTGTCCGGCGGCGGCGCGAGAAGTACGGGCGGCACCGTGATCGGGAGCGCGAGAGCCGCTAGCGTGTACTGGGCGCCCACAGCGAGAGCGAAGACGATCTGGGCGGCGGAGATCGAGATGCAGATCGGATCTTGAAAGAGGATCGAGAGCTGCTGCTGCGTCGCGCTGGGCGCTCCTCCGCCCGAGCCGTCGGCGCCCGAGACGGCGCCACCAGCCCTCGGGCGCTTGGTCAAGTCGAAGAGGGCGACAAGCCGCTCGAGGACGCACGGCTGGTCGTCCAGCTCGGTCGGCTGCACGCGCACCTGATGAGGGGGGCACTCATCCTAATGAGGGAGGCACTCATCCTAATGAGGGAGGCACTCATCCTAATGAAGGAGGCACTCATCCTAATGAGGGAGGCACTCATCCTAATGAGGGAGGCACTCATCCTAATGAGGGAGACTCGATCGGCTGCTCGCGCACCTGAGCCAGCAGCGCACTTGCGCGGTCGCCATGGGTGGGCGGCGCGTGCCCCCCGGAGCGCCATGTCGGGCGCCACCCCCCTGATCCGACGGGCGTCGTGTCGGGCACGCCGAACCGTTTCGCTGGCTCGGTGTAGTGGCCGACACACATGCAAGTGTACTCGACGCTTGCATGCACCATCACGTGTTGTATGAGGCTCCATGTTTCCCCACAGCTCGCTCCGACACCGGGCACGCTGCTGCTGCCGCCGCCACCGCCGCCGCCGCCACCGCCGCCGCCGCCGCCGCCGCCGCCGCTGCCGCCGCCGCCGCCGCCGCCGCCATCGAACGAGGGCGCCGTGACGGGCGCAAGCCGTTGCCCTTGGTCCTTGCTCTTCTGCACCTCAACTGACGACGAGAGTTGAAGGACGAGCATCCTTGGGCGCACGAGCCGCGCGGCCTCGTCCGACAGGCACCAAAACGGGGGCACGCGGGCGAGCTCCATCGCACCCTCGAGCAATGCGTCCCCGATGGCGCCGATGGCATGCGTCGCGCCGGGCGCCGTGCCGGGCGCCGTGCCGGGCGTCGCGCCGGGCGCCGTGCCGGGCGGACCGGCGGCGCTCGGCTTCGTCTCTTCCCAGAGCATGGGCTGTTCACAGAGCATGGGCTGTGGAATGCAGAGCTGCAGCTGCGCGATCTGGACGGCCAGATGCATCTCGGCCGTCCCGCCCGCCGCCGCGGCCGCCGTCGTCTTGGGCATCACACCCAGCAGGCCCGCGAGCACATTCAGCGTGAAGTCCGCGAGCAGGAGCACTGGGATGGGCGCCGGCGTGAGCGCCTGCCGGCCGACGTCCACGTGGATCTCGTTGGGCAGCCCCGCCGGCTCCCCGATCTTGATGCGGCACACGATCGGATTCGAGACGGGCGCCGTGTCGGGCGCCGCGTCGGGCGCCGTGCTGGGCGGCATGGCGGGCGGCGTGGCGGGCGGCGTTGCCGGCGCCGTAACGGGCGCCGCCCTGGCAGGTGGCGTGCCACGTGGTGGTGGCGCATCGGCCGACACGTCGTCCTCGGGGCTATACCCTTTCCACTTGGGTGGTGGCTTGCCCTGTCCAAACATGCCTGCAGCTCCTCGTCGCATAGCAGCAAGCGAAGGGGGCGGGAGCGGCGGGCCCAAAAGCTGTAACCACACGGGCGGCTGCTGCGGCTCGCTCTGCCAACGGCCGTGCACGGCCAGCGAGCCGACCTCGACACTCACCTGATGAGGGAGGCAATCATCCTGATGAGGGAGGCAATCACCCTAATGAGGGAGCCGACCTCGACACTCACGTGCGTGCACAGCGCGAGGGTCTTCGCGACGTCGAGGCGCAGCTCGTTGATCTCGACGCGCAGGAACGCTGGCTGCGCCTCCGTCGGATGCAGCCAAAGGACAGTCTGCTCCAGGTTGAGTGACACGGCCATCCCGTTGCAGTTCCGAGGCAGCGCCAGCCTGGCAGGGTCTGGCGGGGCGGGTGGGGGGTTGCGCGAGAAGTTGTCGAACCAGAGCGCCATGATCGTTCGAAAGTCCTCTGGCTGCAAACCCACGTGCACCGTGCTCCCCACATCGGGCACCTGATGAGGGAGGCGATCAGGAGGCCATCACAGGTCATCAAGAGGCCATCAGAGGTCATCACCGGGGACATCGGGCACATCGAGCGTCATGAAGGGCGCTGTGGGGCGCTGTGGGGCGCTGTGGGGCGCTGTGGGGAGCTGTGGGGCGCTATGGGGCGCTGTGGGGAGCACCTCGAGTGTCATGAACGGAAGGCCCTGCTTGGCACCGTCCACCTTGCGCAGCGGCACGATGATATTCAGCTGCACGTTGGACATCTCTTCGAGCAAAGGCAGCTGCGAGCGCACCAGTTCACATTCACAGCGCACCTGCGCGGCCTCATCCGAGGCGGCGGACGAGGCGGCGACCGCCTCCGCCGCAGTCGGCTGCGTCGGCTGCTTGGGCGGGCGCAGCACGTACGCAGAGACGCGCTGCGCCCTGAGCACAATCTTCTGTGTCTGGATGCCTCTCGGGAAGAGCACCTCGCAACCCACCGACACGGGGCCGACGAGGAACTCGAGGACGCCTTCGTGATCGGTCGGGATTCGCATGGTGGCGGAGGGCGCGCGCACGCGCCAGAGCGGCTGCACCGACGACTTGCCGCCAGGAGGCCGGAGCGGCGTGAATAAGGCAAGGATGCCGCGGTCCATGTAGTCGACAGCCTGGAGCAGCGTCTGGTTGCGGAATTCGAAGTTGACTGGCCGTGACTGGACGGTGATGTCGGGCACGTGCTTGGTCGCCTCGTTCTTGAGCACCTCGACGACCACCGCGGCGTCCTCGCGATCGATGGGGCGCACCACCTCAAAGGACGTCGTCGCCGGTGGCGAGTGGCTCGGCATGCGGATGCTCCCGAGCGTCGCGCCGAGTGCCATCCTGAGCGCGCCGTCCTGAGCGAGCGCGAGTGAGACGCCCACGTCCCGAGCGAGGATGAGCACCAGCTGATGGAGCGGCGCGCCCTCGGGCGCTCGCTTCTCGAGATGGCGAGCTCGCTCCTCGAGATTGAGCGAGATACTCGTCGAGCCTACGGTCGCCTCAAGCTCGAACTCGAGACGCAGCGGCGCAGAGGAAGAAGACGCCGGCACGCCCTCGCTCGCCGTCGTCTGCGCGGGCGCTCGCGGCGGCGCACCCGCGGCAGAGGGCGAGAGCGGGGACGGAGGCGGCCGGGCGTGCCGTTGTAGGTCGACGAGCACGTTGATGAGCGCGGCAATCAGCCCTGGGTTCCATTGCATGCCGAGCGCCTGGCACACGGCCACGAGACGGACGGCGAGGGTGCCGTGCGCATCGGGAGGGCGCACGAGAGCACGCAGCAGCGGCTTGGGGGGGGCGTCGACAGAGGCGGTGGCGCCGGGGATGGCGACGAGGTGGCGAGGAAGCTTCCATGAAGCTTCCACGAAGCTTCCGGGAGCGCTGTGTTGAGCGCCACGAGGCTTCGACGCGCTCGGGTTTTGGGACGCTTTCCCCACAGGCGCTCTCCCCACAGCGGCGCTCGGGTTTTGGGCCGCTTTCCCCACAGGCGCTCTCCCCACAGCGGCGCTCGGGTTTTGGGCCGCTTTCCCCACAGGCGCTCTCCCCACAGCGGCACGAGCCCGCTCGCGTGTCGCACCGGCTGGCCGCAAGTCTACCGGTACGATGGACGCGCTCAGCTGCGGCGGCGGGCACATGGCCGCCTCCGCGCGCAGCGACACGATGAGCGCGAGCGCCTCGGGCACGTGGCGCCGCGCGTCGAGGACTGAGAGGCTGCCAAGGTAGACGTCCGCATCGACGCCCGCCGTTGGGTCGGCGTCGCAGCAGACGGTGAGGCCCGTGAGCTTGGCAAGCAGCAGGTCGGCGGGGTCGCCTGGCCGAGGGCGCTGCTGTGAATGTGAACGGTCGGCGGGGTCGCCTGGCCGAGGGCGCTGCTGTGAATGTGAACGGTCGGCGGGGTCGCCTGGCCGAGGGCGCTGCTCGTGCACGTGCAGCTCGACCGACGGCAGGTGCAGCTGCAGCGTCACCGCCGCAAGCGGCGCGGCGGCGGCCATCGTTCCAAACTCTGTCGATCCGCGATCGTTCACAGCCCTCGATCGTTCACAGCCCTCGCTGCCGATGGGATCGCGTCTGGCGTTGGCAGCGAGGGCTGTGAACGATCGAAGGCTGTGAACGATGGGATCGCGTCTCGCGTTGGCGTCGCCTCCCACGCCGCCCGTCGCCCCCTCTCGCCACCCGTCGCCTCCCACGCCACCCGCCGCTTTGGTCCTCTGGTCGGCCGAGACTCGCGTGAGCGGGCGCAAGGCCTCGGACACCGCTGGGAGGACGAAGCGCACAAGGGAGAATGACTCGGTGAGGAGCGCCGGCCACACATGCAGACTGATCGAGGGCAATGTGCCGTGCAGGCGGAGGCAATGCGACACGGGCGGGTGGCCGAGGCTACCAGTGGCGGCGGCGGCGGTGGCGGCGTCGACGCGGCTCGATGGTGGCGCTTCAGAAGTGGGCGGTGGCGCTGCCGGCCGCGCCGCCTGATGCAGCAAGCTCTCGGGGACGCTCACTTCGGCGCTCAGTGTACATGGGCTGAGGACCTCTTCAGCGCAGGCGAGCAACGCCGCTTGGCTCACCGGCGGCGGCAGCGGTCGCTCGTCGATGGAGAGGCTGTGAATGTGAACCGGCGAACTCTCGGATGGGGAAGGAGGCGGTATGATGAGCCGTATGGCAAGCTCGATATGGCCCGCCATCGCGAGCTCAAGGCCACGCTCTAGCAATGAGAAGCTGCGCGAGCTGTGAATGTGACTCGGCTGTGAATGTGAACCGGCAAGCAATGAGAAGCTACGCGAGCTGGTCGTGTCGCCGCTGCTCCCGCCGGTGCCGCCGCTCCCGCCAGTGTGCAGCGTGTGCGATCGCCAAGTGGCCTGCATGTCGCCCAGATTCGTGAGTCGCCCTCCTCCATTAGGATGAGTGCCTCCTTCATTAGGATGAGTGCCTCCTTCATTAGGATGAGTGCCTCCTTCATTAGGATGCAGGCTCGCGAGTCGCCCACCTCCACTGCGCGCCTCGTCTCCGCGCGCATCCGGTGCAGTAGCGGCGCGGCCCCAGTGGGCGAGCTCGGGCTGCGTCAACTCCTCCTCCGGAGACGGCAAAAGGACCGTTGGAGAAGAGCTCGTGCGGGACAGCGCGTGGGACAGCTTGCCACGCGCGTCGAGCTCCTCCCTGGGCGCACCGGTGCGCGCTGTGTTGAGCACGTCCACGCCAAGCGCCAGGAGCTCATCGCGCGTGATGACGACCTGCGCCACCGGCACCGACTCGTCCGAAAGGTCGGAGTCCGCGTCCTCGTCCTCGTCCTCGTCCTCGTCCTCCTCGCCGCTGCTCAGGCCGGGCGAGCGCCGGCCGGTGGGCCTGCCGATGGGTCGCTCTGCCAAGGCAGACGGCCGCTCCTCGACGTTCACAGCCCTCGATCGTTCACAGGAAGACGGCCGCTCCTCATTCGCCATCGCCGCCGCCACCGCCGCCGGTTCTGCCTCATCACGCCCATCGTCGGCGCCGCCGTCCTGAGCGCTCGTCAAGTTCAGGGGCGGGGGCGGGCTGACCAGCAGCGGCAGCAGGCGCCGCTGCGATGCGAACGAGGCACCGAGCTGCACGTGCGCCCAAACCCTCCACCGTCCGGACACGCCGCTGCTCGGAGCTGCGTGGGGAGCGCCGGGCGGAGCGCCGTGCTGAGCGACGTTCATCCCAGAGCCGAGGGCGCCCGTCACGGCGCCCACGGGATCGGGCGCTGCGCTGGGCGCTGCGTTGGTCACATGCGCATGCAGCCTGATGAGTCTTGCAATCGGCACCGAGAGGTCGGGGCGCTCGAGGGCGCTGGCCATCGCGATGAGCGGCTCGCTGGCATCGAACTGCAGGCTCAGCTGAGGCGATGGGCGGGTGAATGCACCGCTACCGCAGCTGCCACTGCTGCCACTGCTGCCGCCGTTGATACCGATGCCACCGCTGATGCCGCCCTCGCCCTCGCCTCGTCGGAGCGCCGTAGTGGGCACCAGGTCTGCCAGCCCGTTCGCGAGGTCAGCGGCAGCCTCGGCGGCCGCCGCAGCACCGGGGGCGAGCGAGAAGGGGGTGCCGCCGATGGGCGCCGTCGCGAGCGCGACGAGGCTGGCTACATCCCGTAGCAGGGAAAGGTCCGCACAGAGGGTGACCGGACGCCCGACATGGAGCCCGATCCCGGCGACCAGTGGGGAGCTTCGATCAGCCCGCATGTCGAAGTGACACGTGAAGCTGCACAAAGGGCGCCGCCGTGCCGCTGCGGCGGCCGCCGACAGCACGGGCGCCGTCGTGGGCGAGGGCCCGCTCGAAGTCGTCGTGTTCACACCGGATACTTCTGAAGTTGTCGTGTTCACACCGCTCTCCTCCGCGCCTCCGCAGCACACCACGTTCACGGCATGCCACCCACTCGCTGGCCCGGCTGCATCGCCGCCGCCACCGGCACCGCCGCCGCCGCCGCCACCGCCACCGCCGCCGCTCGCGCCGCCGCTTCCGCCGCCGCCGCGCGTGCCGCCGCCGCCTGCACCACCTGCACCACCGGCTGTGCTCATCCATGAAGGTGCGGCCGGACGCCAATGGAGGACGCGAAGTGAGAGCAGCGAGGCAGTGAAGTCGAGAGCGGCCCGCACGCCGCCGACGCCTCCGCCACCACCACCACCGCTGCCGCCACCACCAACACCACCACCACCACCACCACCACCGCCACCGCCGCCGCCACCGCCGCCGCCGCCCCCGCGTCCGAGGCCGAGGCTGTGACGTAGATCCATGCTGAACTCGTCGAGGATCAAAGTCAGCTCATTCACAGTCAGCTCCTCATTCACAGTCAGCTCAGCGCCTACCGGTACCGGTACCGCCGACCCCACAGCGCTCGCGACGGCGCTCGTGCCCCATAGGCGGCCGCGCGCCGCAGCGCTGCCCGCCCGCCCGCCCTTGGCGCCCACGACGGCGCCCACGGGGAGGCCGAGCCGCACCACCATACCGGCCGCATGCACGTGCAGCGCTGCTTCGAGACGAAACCGCTCGGCTGCGGGGGCGCCGTGCTGGGCACCGGCAGGGTCGACAGGCGCTGTCGTGGGCGCTCCGAGACGAAACCGCTCGGCTGCGGGGGCGCCGTGCTGGGCACCGGCAGGGTCGGCAGGGTCGGCAGCGGCCGTGGCACCGGGCGCTGTCGTGGGCGCTCCGCGGGCGATGGCGCGGGTGGCGTCGGCGTTGGTAGGGACGGAGCCCGAGCGCTGTCGTGAGCGCCCGTGCGCTGGGCGCGCTGTCCCGAGCGCGAGTCGCTGCCGGGCGCGCTCACGACAGCGCTCGACGGTCTCGACGTCAAGCGTGCTCTCGAGCCACGCGAGCGCCTCGGCCGCGGAGGTGGCGCCCGTCGGCATGGCGCTCGGCACGGCGCCCGTCGGCACGGCGGGCGTGGAGGAGGCGGCAGCCATCAGCGGCACAGCGGGTGCGCGTGCCGATTTCGTCGCATCTCGTCGCATCTCGGTGAATCTCGTTGAGTCTCGGTCGGATGCGCGTGCCGCGAACTCGTCCGCGAGCGCGGCGGCGTCGATGGCAACGGCAACGGCCGCCTGCATCCTCGCGTCGAGCAGCGGCGCCGTCTCGAGCGCCGCCTGCCGAGGCGGGAGCGCCGTCTCGAGCGCCGCCGCGGCGGCGGGGCTGATGCTGTGAATGTGAACGGTCCACGCCGCTTCGTACGCTCGCTGCAGCGCGACGCGCGCGCGCAGCCACTGCCACGACTGGCGCCTCCGCTCCTCCAGCAGGTCGCCCAGTACGGCGCCGGTCGCGTACCGCCACCATGCCCAATACGGCGCTGCGCCTACCGGCATGACAGGGCGCGGACTGGCAGGGCGCGGCGCGGTGCGGCAAGTCGCGCCAGGGACGCTCCATCGATGGCTCCCGCTCGCGAGCTGTGCTGTGCGCCGCGCGAAGGTGCTGAGGGACTCGAGCTGTGAAGCACTCATGCGCACGCGCAGCGGCTCGAGCTGCACGCTCCCGTCGAGGTGCAGCGTGGGCGCCGTCGTGGGCGCCTCGGCCGAGGGCCACTCGATGCGAACGGTTACGTCGGCCACGCTACGCCATGGCTCGAGAAGAGGCACCGACCCTAATTTGGCAGGCGGCACCGACCCTAATTTGGCAGGCGGGCCGCTCGAGTCGGCGGCAGCGGCCGGAGCGGCGGCGGATGGAGCACGCGCTCGAGCCTCCGCCGGCGGCCGCAGATCTGGCGGAGCGAGATCCAGATCTGGCGGAGCGAGCTCCGGATCTGGCGGCCGCGACGCCGCCGCACCGACGGGCGGCGGCAGGTCCCCAAGTCCGTTCGGGTGCCACTGGATGCCCACTGTGAGCTCTAGATGCACCTCGGCCGAATGCTCCTTGAGCTCGGCTCCGCGGCCGAGGCAGAGTGAGAGCAGGCGCGGCAGCGCCTGCCGCCGCTGCGCGCGCAGCTGCAGGCTGCTCAGCGTCGCGCTCACGGCGACGCCGCCGGGCGCGGACTCGAAGCAGATGACCAGGTTCCTCAGATGCACTTGCAGATCGCGCAGCAGCGCGTCGACGAGCGTCCGCGTCTGCCAGCTGCTGGAGGTACTCGCCGGATCGCCTGCGACAGGCGCTTCGACCGCTGGCGACTCGGCCCCGCTCGATGCGAGTAGGCGCTTCTGCTTGCGCTTACCAAGCCAGCCACCGAGCCGGTCACGCGCGCTGCACTCGTCGAGCGGCCCTACGATTGCACGTACACCGTCGACGACCACCACAAGTGGCAGGCTGCTGCCCGACTGGCGCCACGGAAGCAGGATCTCAAGCCGCGCGATCCTCACCGCCTTGATGGTGAGCGGCAGCGCTAGGCTGGCGAGCAGCGTAGGCGAGAGGGTGACGTCCTCGAGCAGCAGGCAGCCATTGCGCAGGTGCAATCCGAGGTCGACCGTGTCCTCGACAAAGGGTCGGAGGTTCTTCAGGATCAGCCAGCTCAAGAGCGAGTCGAGCATCTCGAGCCGCAATGGCGGCAATCGGACTTTTTTGCGGACTTCTTTAGCGGGACGAAGCTCGCCCGCCAAGTTTGGTTGCAGGAAGCCAGCCGCACGACGGGAATGCATACCTGTGCTTAGTGAGGCATCGGCGGTTTCGTTTATCTGATTTTGTGGGGAGGGAGAGCGGGGAACGACTCAACTCGACGCGCAGCGACCCTCCCTGAAGACTCCCTGAAGGTTCTTACATGTAAAACCATAGAAACGTGAAAGTGAACGATGCGCGCTTTTTTCTACACATCGCTCGCTTTTTTCGCTCTCGCTCGCCTTCTGCAACCGCAATTTCTCAGTGCCTGGCTTTCCGCTTCTGCTCCGCTCCCCTCGGCCCGTGCCGCGTTCCCGCGTCCAGAATCCTCCGTGATCCTGCGGCCGTGGAAAGATGAAAGTGGCCATGTGCATCATTCTTGCTTGGGCAGCTGGGTCGAGCGAGGGCGAACCAGTGGAGCAGATCATCCAGGATTTGCGCAGCGGCAGCGCGCGGACCCAGGAGCAGGCGGCAGCGGAGCTGCGGACCCTTGCCGTGAACGACGACAACAAAGTGGCGATCGCGCGCGCGGGCGGGATCGCTCCACTCGTCGAGCTCACTCGCAGCGGCAGCGCGGTGGCAAAGGAGAACGCGGCGGGGGCGCTGTGGGGCCTTTCCGTGAACGATGACAACAGCGCGGCGATCGCACAGGCGGGCGGGATCGCTCCACTCGTCGAGCTCACTCGCAGCGGCAGCGCGGGGGCAAAGGAGAACGCGGCGGCGGCGCAAGCGAACCTTGCCCTGAACGACGACAACAGCGTGGCGATCGCGCAGGCTGGCGGGATCGCTCCACTCGTCGAGCTCACTCGCAGCGGCAGCGCGGTGGCAAAGGAGAACGCGGCTGCGGCGCTGTGTAGCCTAGCCTGGAACGACGACAACCAAATGGCGATCGCGCAGGCGGGCGGGATCGCTCCACTCGTCGAGCTCACTCGCAGCGGCAGCGCGGTGGCAAAGGAGAAGGCGGCGGGGGCGCTGTGGAACCTTGCCGTGAACGCCGACAACA
>PJAB01001743.1:0-12501 GCA_002887195.1 Chrysochromulina parva | reverse complement strand
GGCGACCTCCTGTGCTCCATTGGCTCCAACCTACAGCTCGGCTCCAACCTACAGCTCGGCTCCACCCTATAGCTCGGCTCCAACCTACAGCTCGGCGACACTGCCGGAGGGCCATGCCTCAATGATCGAGGGGTTGATCGGCTCTGCGCGCGCTGCCCTGCTCACTTTCCAGGCCGACAACAGCCGCTTGCATGCCTAGAATGATGCATGCATACTCTGAGGAAGGGGCAAGAAGCCCTCAGACGTTGGTGAGGACCAAGCGTGAACCTGGTCGCAACGTGCGACATGCGTGAGCTCTGCGCGTCACAGATTCTCTCGAAATGGGAATCCCGGGGGGGGCTACGGGCCGTTGTAGGGGCGTAATGTTCACGGATGTGGAGCACGCACATGCCGGGGCGAGGAGGTTGGATCTGGGCAATGCCACTGGGACGTGGGGATTCGATCTCGTGGCCTCATCCGCCCACGCAGGAGTTGTGAAACATGACGTGGTGCTGAGAGCGGGCAGGCCCGGGCGGACACTCTACACGACACATCGATGGCATTATGGCGTTGGGGTGCGGCCCATGGGGGCGGCCGCGCGGGGACTCGACTGACCGACGAGTCGGAGTGCAGCACGTGAGATATACATGTGCGGGTCATGGTGCGGGTTCTTTATATGAAGTAGGGTCACGTCCGCAGAATGATGTCAAGTGACATCTCTGTTCCATTCAATGTGCGTCGCGGGAAGTGGCCCGCCGTGTGTGAGGCGACTGAGGTGTGCGAGTGGCGGACCCCCGCGCTCAGGGTTCGTCAAGACTGAGCCCGCCCGCTCTCGATGCCCCGCATACGTACCGTACACACGACTTCGACACACGACTCCCTTGTTCGCCTTGGCTGGGTCCTCCCCTCCAAACTCTAAAACTTTGGCGCGGGCGCGCCCCTTGCCTTGGCGAGCTCGCCGAGCTCGGCGTCGGTCGCCAGGCACGCGTCGAGTGCCGCGATGATCTCCGCCTCGGCCAGATTGGCGCCGATGAAGATGAGTTCCTGCCGCCGGTCGCCCCACTCGCCCTCGCAGTCGGCGAGGATGGAGCCCACATGCGCCTCGGGCCACGACGAGCGCGGCACCGCCGCCCACCAGCGACCCATCGCACTCAGCTCGAGCTGCTTGCCTGCTTGGGACCAGTAGTACGCAATCACGCCGTCATCAGCGAGCCACACAAAGCCTTTGGAGCGCATCACGTTCTGGAAGGGACCGGCCCCGCCCGCCGCGGACGCGCTGCCGTCGCCCTTGAGCCATGCGAGCGCGGCGGGCTTGGCGGGCGGTACCACGCGTGCAAACGGCAGCGCGTGCAGCAGCTTCTCGAAGCGGCTCGCAATAAAGGGACGGCGCGCCGCGTACACAAACGTGCGGATGCCGAAGCGCTTCGCAGCCGTCGTCAGCTGCCGGTCGGCGCTGTCGTGGCTGTGGTCGTGCGTCGGGTCGGTGCACGTGGCGCTGTCGTGGCTGTGGTCGTGCGTCGGGTCGGTGCACGTGGCGCTGTCGTGGCTGTGGTCGTGCGTCGGGTCGGTGCAGGTGGCGCTGTCGTGGCTGTGGTCGTGCGTCGGGTCGGTGCACGTGGCGCTGTCGTGGCTGTGGTCGTGCGTCGGGTCGGTGCACGTGGCGCTGTCGTGGGCATCATGGCTGTGGGAATGCTCGTGCTCATGGCCCGCGTGGTCGTGCTCCACAGAGTCCGGAGCCTTCGTTGCGGGTTTCGTCATGAGCCATCTCGCAAAGTCGATCGCGGACTGATGGTCCATGACCTGATGAAGGAGGCGATCAGGGGCCATCAGAGGCCATCCGAGCTGATGAGGGAGGCAATCAGGGGCCCTCAGGGCGGCGATGAGGGAGGCCATCAGAGTTCAATCGGCGCTGGTTCGTCAATGACGTCATTGGAGCGATGAGGGAGGCCATCAGAGTTCAATCGGCGCTGGTTCGTCAATGACGTCATTGGAGCGATGAGGGAGGCCATCAGAGTTCAATCGGCGCTGGTTCGTCAATGACCTCATTGGAGAGAGCGACGCCCGCTTCGCGCTCGCCTACAAGCACTTGAGAGGGCGCCACGTTCCCAAATTTGGCAGGCAGCAACGTCGCAAAGCCGTTAATGTGGCCGAGCGCGTCGCTCAGGTACGCGAGCCCCGCCGCGTCCACGCCATCTACCTTGTTCAGCACGAGCACGTCGGCCGTCTCCACCTGTTCGATCAGCAGCTGGACCACCGACGGAGTTGGCGGCAGCTCCTCCGGCAACGCCCACACCTCGAGGCCGGGCTCGTCCTTGAGGAGCTCGTCCCCGCCCAGGTCGGCGCGCTCCGACACCTTCTCCGTCGACGCGTACAGCTCGAGGAAGTTCGACGCGTCCACCACCGTCACCATGTTCTCCAGCCGCACATGGCGCATCAGCGGCCAGCCTGACTGGCCCGCCTCCTGAAAGGCCGCACGCAGCAGCTTGGGCTCGGCGACGCCGGAGGCCTCGAAGACGATGTGGTCGTACAGCTCGCCGCGCATCATGCAGTTTGACACAAGCTCCGCCATCGCGCCGAACAGGTCGTCGCCCGCCGAGCAGCACGCGCAGCCGTTGCTCAGCTCAATCATGTCGAGCTTGCCCGCGCCCTGTCCCTGCTCTGCGTCACGCATGAGCTTCGCGTCGACGTTCACGGCGGCCACGTCGTTGACAATCACGCCAATCTTATAGCCCTCGGTGTTCTTGAGCAGGTGGCTCAGAAGCGTCGTCTTGCCCGCGCCAAGGAAGCCCGACAGGATCGTCACAGGGATGGGCTTCTGAATGGTTGACGCTGGCGCCGATTCGGCCACTGGCGCGGCGCCGCCGCTCATGCGTAGCAGCGTGCGCGCGCCAGCCGACTTACTTGGCGCTTGCGTCCATCTCGGCGGCGCCACCAGCGCGCCCAGAAGCGCTAGGCACAGAGTGAACGTCATCAAGGGCGCGGAGATTCATAGGACGACATCGTGTGAAAATACTTGGCGCCGCGGAAGGGTAACAATCGGAAGAAAACGCGTGCTCTCGTCCCTGTACACGCACCAGCTAACACGCACAAGCCCCAACACACAGTGCACAGTGCACAGAGCTGTACAGCACAGGCCCCTGAAGCGCACAGACACCAACGCAAGCGGCGCCCCAGCCTGCCAAGACACGCACAACTTGCAGCAGATGGTCTGCCCTGTTTGCGCGCGGCGTTCCGCGCTCAAATAATTGTGTTCGCCCCGTCCCAACCTCGGGAGGTATCTATCGCTCGCAGCGGCATGAGGCGAAAGGCGCCTCCACGATGGAATTACGCGTCGTCGATCACTGCGAGCGGCACGCGGCGGTGCAAGGGTGAGCACGCGGCCGACGGTGCGCACAGTCGCGGGCGGGCCCTCCGCTCCTCGTCACGGGTAGCCGGTCAGGTGGGGTTCAAGGCGCGCAGGCACACCATCGTAGAAGATGGGCGGCTCCTCCCATGTATGCTCCGGCGGGGGCGACTCGACGAGCCACTCGAGGGTGAGCTCAATGCGCGGGGCGACGACGAGCGGGGTGACGCCATCCTCGGCCATCTCGATCACCTCAGGCGGCTCGTCCTCGACGACGTAGAAGCCGGGGCTGCGGACGAGCGCGGAACACACCGTCAAGGCGCACATTGCCGAGCAGCACACTTAGCTGGCCTCATGCGCACGGCGCGCAGGGCCTCTAGCGGAGGTCGAAGCAGCTCAGCACTCGAGTGCAGACACTCGCCACCAAGCGTGGCCGCAGCGTATGCGCTGGCAGAGCCGGCGCACCTGAAGCCAGGGTTGCCGCCAAGAACAGGCTTGCTCGCCTTGAAGCTGAGGGGAGCGGCAGCCTGCCGCGCGAGGGGCGCGGCGCGCAGGGCACCTGCGGGGTGCAGCGGCACGGGTCAGAACCTGCGCAGTCGAAAGCGGCTGGTATCGAGAGCGGACTCACTCGACGCAACGCGACGCAAAGCCAGCATTGCACAACAAAAGCGACTTTCTCGACAGTTCTCCCCACAGTCAAAGGACATCCAGTCGTCGCAGTTTTGTTCCATTGCCGCCCGACCCAAATCTTGTCTTCTGGAAAACGCTACAAACAGTCCTCATCTCCGGAATCTCGCCGCTCCTTCCGGGATGCTTGCTCTTTCGCTCGCCATATCGGCCGCGCTCCGGCTGCCCACGAGCGCGTGCGCCGCTACAATGTCTCCCGCGGCCGCCACGAGCAGCAGCCGGCGCGTGCTGCTCCAGCGTGGCGCCTCCGCCTTCGCCGCCTTTGCCGCCACGCCCACCTTCGCCAACTCCGACAAGGGCTACTTGACGATGAGCGAGTACCAGGCGCTCAAGCAGCAGGCGCTGAAGGACGAGAGGCTGTACGGCCTCTTCGAGGCCCTCCGCACGCGCGCGGCGCAGACGAGCGAGTTTACCACGCTCGCCGACAAGGACGACCTCGCGGGTGTCTCGAAGCTCGCGCTCGCGTGGGACTCGACGATCCGACAGCAGACGCTCGACGAGGCGTCGAAGCAGCTGACGGGCGCCGACAAGGATGCTGGCGCCGCGCTGAGCAAGAAGGTCCTCGAGGACCTCAAGCAGCTCGATAAGCTTGCTAAGGAGGGCAACAAGGCCGAGGTGGCCGGTACGACCGCGACGCTGAAGGGGCACGTGCTAGAGTTCGTCGCGCTCGAGCCGCAGCGCCTGCAGGACAAGTTTGGCGTCGGCGACCTGTGAGTGCGTCGAACTCCAGTTCCGGTGTTAGCGGCATGTTGCGGGCAAAATCGGCCCGGCCCTTCCTAGCTCCCTCGGCTCTCGTCTCTCGTGTCCTGACTCGTGACCTTTCTCTCCCCTCGGACGCCGCGCCTCTGTAACATGGTCCCCCATGGTTTCGTGCTGCAAGGAAGTTCTTTTCAAGAAACCTGAAACGGTCGGTTTTGTAACGACTTCTCAAGAGGACGGTCCCGATCGACTTCCGCTCCCGACAATCCGCGAAGCTCATTCGTCATGCTCACCAGCCGCCAGATGAGCGCTTCGCACTCGCAAGCGCTCGCACTCTCCGATCGTGGCGGCGGCGGCGGTGGCCTGTCGCACCCTGCAGCATGCCGTGCGACTGGTGACGGACTCACGAGTGCAGTCGCACGCCGGGCCGCACACTTTACAATCCACGCCCTCGACGCCAACGGCTGGCGCAAGCGCCAAGGTGGCGAGCCCTTCGTGGTGTCCATTCGCGGTCCCGGCGCCGTCACCACCTCCGTACGCGACTGCCAGGACGGCACATACTCAGTCGGCTGGGTGGCGAGCGTCTCGGGCGTCTACTGGATCGTGATCTCACTCCACGGCGAGCACATCGCGGGCTCGCCATTCAGCGCGCAGGTGACCGTGCCACAGGCGGATGCCAAGCAGTGCCGCTGTAGCGGGCTCGGGCTGCACGAGGCCGTCGCCGGTGAGAGCGCCGTCTTCAAGGTCGAGTTCAACGACTATGCGGGTCGGCCCGTGCCCGCAGAGTCACTCGACCTGGCGCTGGACATCGTGGGCGGCGGCGGGCGCAAGGACGCGGCGGTCGCGTCGGGCTTCACCCTGGGCGGCCTCACGCCCGTCGATGGCGGCCCCGAGGGCGCCTACCACGCACGCTACTCGATCAGCCGCTCGGGCACGTACGAGCTGCACGTGCGGCTGCGCACCTCGGCCGAGCCCGTTGGCGGTTCACCGTTTGTGCTCCATGTGCGCTCGGGGCCCGCGCACGCGCCCACGACGGAGTTGCCCATCGGGGACGAGGCCGTGCGCTCCACCGCGGACGTTGAGGATCGCTTGGTCATCCGCGCGGTCGATCGGCTGCACAACCCATGCGACGCCGGGGCATGTGGGCTCACGGCGGAGATCGTGCCGGCCGACGGCGCGGCGAGCGACGCCGGGTTCGACTCGGCGCTCGTGGGCGTGGGCGGCGCTGCCGCGAGCGACGCCAAGGTGCGCGTCATCGACCGACACGATGGCTCGTACGAAGTTTCGTGGAAGGGGCAGCGTGCCGGCTCGTACCGGCTCTCGGTGCGCGTGCGCGGTGCTCACGTCGGCAAGTCGCCGGCGCTCGTGCGGATCCTCTCGTCGAAGCCGGATAAGCGCGCGTGCTCGATGCACGGCGAGGGGCTGCGCCGCGCCGTCGCGGGCGAGCCCGCCACCCTGCAGGTGCGCTGCAAAGACGAGTTTGGCAATCCGATTGCCATTGATTGCCCCTGATTGCTGCTGATTGCTTCGGATTGCCACTGATTACCTGCAGGTGCGCTGCAAAGACGAGTTTGGCAATCCGGTCGACTCGGACCCTCGCACTCGCTTCTGGCTCGAGCTCCAATCGAGCGGCGAGCGCGCCGTGGTGAGCACTTGCATGCAGAGGGAGCTCCATTCGAGCGGCGAGCAAGGCAGCAGCGCCGTCGCGGGCGACGCCCTCGTCACCGTAGGGATCGCGGGCAAGGTGGGCGACGGCAGCGGCCGGCCGGGCGGCGCGCGCGGCCTCGAGTCCTGCGAAGCGGCTTGGGCCGACGACGGCCTCTTTGAGCTCCGATACGTCACGACCCGTGCGGGCGACTTCGACGTCGTGCTCTGGTGCGAGCCCGACCGGCCGAGGCGCTCTGATGGCTTCTCTCATCAGGCTCTGATTGCCTCTCTCATCAGTGCTCTGGTGCGAGCCCGACCGGCCGAGGCGCTCTGATGGCTTCTCTCATCAGGCTCTGATTGCCTCTCTCATCAGTGCTCTGGTGCGAGCCCGACCGGCCGAGGCGCTCTGATTGCCTCTCTCATCAGGCTCTGATTGCCTCTCTCATCAGTGCTCTGGTGCGAGCCCGACCGGCCGAGGCGCTCTGATGGCTGCTGATTGCCACTGATTGCTGCTGATTGCCACTGATTGCCACTGATTGCCACTGATTGCATGTAGGTGCGAGCACGAAGGGGTACCGGAGGAGCTGCTCATCGCGCCGAAAGTGCTCACGGTGGCGCCGGCGCCGCCCACGCCGGTCACGTCGGCGATCCAGCAGTACGCCGCCCTGCATGGGCGGGCTCTGCCCGCGGGCGCGCACATCGCGCTGCCGCTGCTACTGCTCGATACGTACGGCAACGACGCGAGCGACACGAGCCGCGTGGAGATCTACCTGTCCGGACCCGATGGCAGCGGAGAGGTGGTGGCGCTCTCGGCGCGCGCACTGCCGATGAGCGAGCGCGCGGACGCGCGGCGGCGCCCCCACGGCGCCCGCCACGACGCCCGCCACGACGCCCGCCACGACGCCCGCCACGACGCTGGCTCCTCGCCACCTCGCACTGGCCGCGCCAGTTTCGGCGGCGTCGTGGCGGGCGCCGCATCTCGCGACTCGCCCCGAGCTTCGTCAAAGCAGACGACCTCGCCCCGAGTTTCGTCAAAGCAGACGACCTCACCTCGCGACGGTGCCTCGTGCTCGGGCGCCTCGCCGCGGCAGGCGTCGGCGGCAGTCACGTGCTGCGCGGTGAGTACCGCCTCCCCGGGCGACCCGCGCAGCACTGGCGCGTGTGTCAGCTCGCCTGGCCGGAACCACAGCAGCAGCGGCGGCGGCGGTGCGTACGGAGTGCGGAGCGCCGTACCGAGCGCCGTACCGGGCGCCGTACCGAGCGCCACGTCCGAGTCCCATGTCGACGGTCAGGGTCATCGGCTTGCCCAGCAGGAGTGGGCTGAGACGGAAGTGAGCGACGTGGACGACGCGTGGGCCCAGGGCGCGGCGTGGCCCGCGCGCCGCTCGCACGTCATCGAGCATCAGCTGACGATCAAGGGCGTCTTTGCCCTGAGCGTGAGCATCGGTGGGCAGCCGCTGCGGGGGTCCCCCCTCGAGCTGCACGTCACCGCCGGCTTGGCCAGTGGTGCTCGCTCCGTGCTGCTCCCCGCGCCGATGCCGCTGCTCAACCACGTGCCGGCCGTCTTCCAGGTGCAAGCTCGCGACCGCATGGCCCCTCGGCATGCAAGTGCTCACCACGGCGCCCTCGCCTCTCCCCACAGGTGCAAGCTCGCGACCGCTGGTCGAATGATCTCGCCTCGGGAGGTGCCACCGTCGCCGCGCGCACCAACGGGCCTGGCGCCGTACAGGTGGTCGTGACGGACTGCACCGACGGCACCTACACGATCTCGCTCGTCGCGTCGTGCTCTGGGGAGTACCGCATGGTGGTCAGCTTGGATGGTCAGCAGGTGATTGGATCTCCCCACATGCTCTCGGTGATTGGATCTCCCCACATGCTCTCGGTGATTGGATCTCCCCACATGGTGATTGGATCTCCCCACATGCTCTCGGTGATTGGATCTCCCCACATGGTGATTGGATCACGAAATCCCCACATGCTCGGATCACAGGTCATCGGATCTCCCCACATGCTCTCGGTTGTGCACGGCGGTCCCGCACCAGACGACTTCAAGGCCTCGACGCCACGTCAGCAGGTCAACCGCCAGTCGAGCGGCAAACTGCCGGCCGCGCCCCCCATGCCCATTCGCTCGCTCTCGCCGCCGCGCGCGGGCGAGGCCAAGCCCTCGATGGCCGCGGCGCTCGGGGGAGGCAAGGCGTCGCCAGGCTCCACCACGCCGAGGGGCCGACCCCTCGCCGTACCGCTCGACCCACGTCAAATCGGCCCACGGTCTCTGGTCCACGCCGTCCCTCGCTCGGCCAGCCAGCCGCTGCTGCTCCCCTCTGGCCGGCCGGCGCCCTCACCGGCGGCGCACTCGGCGCTCGCCGCCGAGAGCTCGGCGTTCGAGCTCGAGACGGTTGGTGCTCGAGACGGCGCGCCTTGGTCGAGCAACTCTAGCGGCGCCGCTGGGGCAGCTGGGGCAGGCGGCGCGGCCGGTGGCGGCGCCGCTCTCCTCGGCCACGTCACACCTCGCCAGGGGAGCTTGCATGCGACCGCCAGCATGAGCACGCCTCGGTACCTGCAGGAGACGACCTCCTCATCGGCCGCGAAAGTGACGCATTTTGGGCGCTGCTGCAACCCGCGCCAGTCGATGAGCATGGCGGGCGAGCCGCGGGAGATACGCACGCCCGAGTACCCTGCCTTCGAGGGGCTCTCTCGCCTCGAGTCGCAGCAGCGACACGAGACCTTTGCGCGCCTCGCCACGCCGCGTACACGCGAGCCGCCGCCCCCGCCCACGCCGCGTGACGCGACGCCACGTGGCAAGGTGGCCGCGGCCAGCTACCCGCTGCAAGTTCCCGGGGAGCCCCCCCCCGAATACCCGCTCCAGTACAGGGGGGAGCCTCCGCCGCAGGGCGTCGCGTCCGCAGTGCACAGCTTCGTCTCAGGGCCGTCGGAGCTCGCGACGGCGCGTCGGGCGACGCTGCTGATCGCCGCGTGCGACGGGTACGGAGTGCCGCTGCAGCGTGGGGGCGATCCGTTCGTGGCGAGCGTGCACGGGCCAGCAGCGTGCCATACCGAGCTGCGCGATCTCGAGGATGGCCGTTACGAGCTGCATCTCCTCGCGCCCGCACTGAGCGGCGACTACCGCGTGACGATCGCGCTGCGAGGTCGACCGATTGGAGGATCGCCCCATCTGATTGCCTCCCTCATCAGTCTGATTGCCTCCCTCATCAGTCTGATTGCCTCCCTCATCAGGTCGGCCGATCGGAGGATCGCCCCATCTGATTGCCTCCCTCATCAGTCTGATTGCCTCCCTCATCAGGTCGGCCGATCGGAGGATCGCCCCATCTGATTGCCTCCCTCATCAGTCTGATTGCCTCCCTCATCAGTCTGATTGCCTCCCTCATCAGGTCGGCCGATCGGAGGATCGCCCCATCTGCTCACGGTGCTCGCGCCGGTCGCGCACCCCGCCCATTGCGAGGCCCGCGGCACGGCCCTCGAGCTCGCGACGGCTGGTGAGCTCGCCACGTTCGAGCTGCTCTCGCACGATGCACATAATCGGCCGATGACGTACGGCGGCGAGCAGGTGAGTGTCGCGAATGGCCTCTTGATTGCCCCTTCTGATGGCCTCTGATTGCACGCGATCTCGACCCTCCACGAGCAGTTCTCGGTGCGCCTCGAGCGTCACGCTGATCTGGAGCAGCCGGCGCAGCAGCAGCAGCAGCGACCCTCTGGCAAAGGCGGCAAGGGCGTCAAGTTTGGCAAAGGCACCAAGGGAGGAGCCGGTGGCACTGAGAATGAAGGCGAGCCGGACGAGCCCGCACCCCTCGAAACGTTTGGACGTGTCGAGGATCGACGGGACGGCACGTACCTCGCCTCGTACGTCGCGGCGCGCTCGGGCCGCTACACTCTGCATGTGACCTCTCTCAAGGCGGGGAAGCCGATCAAAGGGTCCCCGTGGACGTTACTCGTGGCCCCCGGGCCAACGCATGCATCCTCGTGCTTCCTGCGAGGGCGCGAGCTCGGACGCGCCGTCGCGGGCGAGCTCACGGCCTTTGAGCTCGTCGCCCGAGATGGCAAGGGTAATCACCAGCTCTTTGGGGGTGACACGTGGCAGGCGACGTTACAGGGGCCGTACCCAACCGACGGACCGCCCCTCGACGTGCGCATGCTCGACCGCGGAGAGGGCACGTACCGCGGCTCATTCACGCTCGCGCTCGCAGGCGAGTACACGCTCTCAGTGCTTGATTGCCACTGATTGCCACTGATTGCCACTGATTGCCACTGATTGCCACTGAGTGCCACTGATGGCCACTGATTGCTCGCAGGCGAGTACACGCTCTCGGTGACGCTGCGCGGAGCCCACGCGCGCGGTTCGCCTCTGCGCGTGAGCGCGGCCGCTGCGGGCGTCCACGCCGCGCGCTGCGTCGCCGAGGGTGTCGGGCTGCGCGCCGCCTTTGTCCGCCAGAGTGCGTCCTTCAAGATCATCTCCAAGGACGCGTTTGGCAACCGTGTGCCGCGTGGCGCGCAAGGGTACAGTGTGCGCGTGCGTCCGCCACTCTCGGCCACCAAGGCACCCGACGTTGTCGTCTTCGACAATGGCGACGGCACTTGCGGCGTCGAGTGGGTGCCCCAGGTTCGAGGGCGGCATGTGGTGAGCGTCACGCTCGCTGGCATGCCCATTGAAGGCTCCGATTTCATGTGCCACGTTGCGTAGAGCGAGAAGCCTGAGGATTGCTCAAACGTCACGCCTCACGAGCGACATGCGTAACGACTGCGTTTAACGCGAGACGCCGGGCCACGCCGTCGGACACGGCCTCGGGGCAAATAAAGCTGTGCGGTGTCCGGTGAGTCGTCCGACGGGCCGTCGCACAGGCCCCCCTAGCATTATTTTAACTTCTGTGTTACTACGCACTGTTGTACTTGATGTGGCCTGCACGTTGCACACAATCGAATCATCGTGATCGACGCCACTTCTCCACACACTCCGGTCCGAGCTCCGACACCGTCGACACACATGAGCGATCTGACACATAATGCTTGTCAAGACATCTTTTCTCACGAGTCAGGAGTCACGTCCTGCACTCCAATGGGTGGTCAGTCGTGTCCCCGCTGCCGCCCCCACATGCCATCTGCGTGTCCGCCCGCACGCTCTCAGTCTCACGTCATGTTTCATAACTCTGCGCGGGCTGACGTGGCCACGAGATCGAATCACCGCCGCCACCTTCGCCCTCACCGCCGCCACCGTTGCCGCAACCACGTCCGCCCTCGCCGCCGCCACATTCGCCGCCGCCGCCGCCACCTTCGTCGCCACCACCTAGGCAATCGCCCTCGCCACCTTCACTGCCGCCGGCGACGGATGCGGGGGGAAGGGCGGGGGGGGCGATGGAGGCGGCGGACGAGGAGGAGTCGAGGGCGGAGGCGATGGAGGCGAAGGCGGGCGCGACAGGTTTGTTCTTCTTTACATAGTCGATGGTAGCCTCGGCTTCGAGATCTTTGTCCTTCTTCAAGTCGATGGTAGCCTCGTCTTCCCGATCCCTGGCGTGTCGGACGGCAGCATCCGTTTGTCTGACCGGTCGGGCGGCCTTCACAATGTCGAAATCCTCTTCCAGCGCGATGCCGTGGGTGGCCACCCCTCTCTCGTCGGCAGTTCTCGAGCTCGTACTCGCGCCGGAGCCCACCTGTGCTCGCGATCTGCCAAAGGCACGGTGGGTGTTGCCGGTGGGGCCGACAGACTTGGCACGGCTACGCCGGCAACGGATTACCAGCAGTATGGCTGCGATGCCGCCCAGAAGCGAAACGGCTCCGACGGCGATCTGCACTGTAAGCATGGTGCCGCTGCCGGCATCGGGCACGGGGAGCCCGGCACTCATAGCGGGGGGGGTGATCGTAAGGACGGTCTGAGAGGTGATGGTTGGCGCGGACGTCACCGTGAGCCCAAGTACAGAGCTCGCCGCGGACGCGTCCGAAAACATGGTCGCCGCCATGTTTTCTTCGATGTTGGTGCTCGCGGCCGCAGACGGCGTGGTGATGATGATGTCGATCCTTGTGGACGCGGCGCTGGCTGTCACGATGACATTGCCCGGGTCCACGCCCGCAGCGGTCGCGACCGAGGTCGAGATGTTGTTCAGCACGGCCGAAGTAAAGGTCTCAATCGGCTCCGCGGC